>APFE030008080.1:16432-53694 GCA_000404065.3 Pinus taeda | reverse complement strand
GTGGCTATCCTTAAACCACCGCCGTTTTTTACCAACATTTCATAGAGCACATTCAGCCTAGTGCTGCCATGCATTATTGCACATTTTGTATTACAACTCTTTTCTTTGACTCATACATAACCCTTCGGATTAAGGGGGGGAATGTTGGACACCTAATCCTAAAGGGTTAGCGTGGAAGCCGAATGGACAAAGCAGTCCAAGAGACCTTGGGATGTGAATCCCAACGGTCACCAAATGTACTATAAATGTATATCAGATTGTTAATAAAAATGCATTGCAGGCTTTATCTTTCCTATTGTTTTGGCTGTCCATGTCTGTTTAACAAAGTGTCTTCCCATTCGGTAAGGTTGCCAATTCTTAAGTGCATATAGTATTGCCAACATTTCCTTCTCATAAATAGCTTGCTTGAGATGCAGCAGTAAAAATACCCAATCACCTACATCAAAACATTTTTCACTATGATGTTGATCTACCTCTTGTTTCATTCGATTTTGCACCAAAGTGGCATTATCCTTTAAAGGTTGGAGAACTTGTTGTTGATGCTCGATGTGATCTTTCACTGCTTGAACCTTTTTCTTCTTGATATGTCCTTCTATCTTTAGAGTTTGAGGAGTGGTAATTTCTTCCAATCCTTTACAAGGTTCATTGGATTCATTCTTGATTGCTAATGTGATCTTCCACTCTTGAAATTTTTTCTTCTTGATATGCCTTCTATCTTAATAGTTTGAGGAGTGGTAATTCCAACCAATGAATTACAAGATATGGCTGGATTCATTTCTTCTTTCTCGATGTGATCTTTCACTTCTTGCACCTTTTTCTTCTTCATATGTCCTTCTATCTTGAGAGTTTGAGGTGTGATAATTCTTGCCAATGCTTTACAAGATATGGTCTTATTCATTTCTTCTTTCTTTGGGGTTGGGTCCTGACATATTGTTGAGGGAAATACTCCCCAAGGGATTTTGGTGGAAACCCTAGCATACTGAAAGTTGTCTATAAAGAGAAACATACATTCACACAGCCATTATGCTATTATAAGCAAATTCTATAGTAAGAGGGGTGTACCTTAGGTCCTATGTTTGAGAAGGTCCTTTAGGGTCCAAACCCTTCTTCAAGTCCCTTTCGCTCCTTTGTCCTACAAAACAACCAATTCCAAAGAACACAACAGTATATGGACAAAGACTTATAAAGAAATCATCTTCATGTTATAAAGGAAGGTAGTTAGTTATGAACTTTAAACAACCATTCACATAAGAATTCCAACATGAATATCATAAACATAAAGAGGATTTATATCAGGAACCAAGATGTGTTTCTTTATTATAGACAAATAGAATGTAAAAAAGGAATATTTTCACCCGAGTAACCTTTCGCAGGCTCCAAGCAAAGCTTCCTTCTAGATCCATCCAGCCTCAAGCCTTTAGGATATCGCCTTCCATGACCCACTCAATGATGTCATAAATAGTGGATGAAAACAAACACACAAGGAAACAAGGGTTTCCTGTACAAATAGGGGAAGTGCAGAAGGCACAAGGGTCTCCGAACCTGGTCAAGGGAAAAATATCAGTATAATAACCTTTCTCTCTCTTCTCTCCTCCCTTAGGCCTTCCCTTTGAGGTCTTTTTATACCTCTCCCAAAGTAGTTTTTTAGTTGGGAGTTGGTTGGGAACAGTTGGGCCATGGGCACTAACAGGTGATCAACAGGTAAAACCCGCGATCTCTGCTCGAAATTAAGGAGTTTTATATTTTTTTAAGTGTTTTAATACATATATGTGGGTTGGGTATATGCCTACCTGCGTATACATGTGTTTAACTCAGGGCAATGTCGCGTATAAGGGATAAAACACTGTTTTTTAAATTTTGGACCAGGTTTGGAAGGAGGGGTTGCCCTAGGCCATGAGTGCAGCATCACAAACCATAATAGTGAGATTTTGAGCTATAACAGATGCACCCTAATATATGAGGTCAAAAGGGGTACATGATGGTCGAAATGTATTAAGCAAGTACATGGAAAGGAAATCTGTCAAAAACCGAGGAGGACTTCACCAGAATTCAGCCTGCCAAGCCACAAAAGGAGATAAGAAAGAAACACTGTCTGAGGCGAGCATACCCATGCTCAGAGAAAGAAAAGAATGTCTGCATATCAAGTACAAGCGGATCCACTAAGTATACAAGTATAAATGGCTGGAAAATACATAATGGATCATCTGATCATGATCGAACAAGTACATGTCTGGATATCACATATAAGACTGTCAATGATGCTGAAAAATGCAACGGATCACTGATATCAAAGGCTGATCCCAAAAGGTACCAACTGAACATGATGGAAAATGATGGTACTACACTGCAAACTCAGGTGCCAGTATATAGAATGTCGCCATGACTGACTGCAACATATAAGGTGGAGTTGTATCAACTAGCAGCAACAGGAGCAACTGTCAAGTGAACCAATGAATGCTGATACAATCTGAGGTCTTCACCGACCACCGTGGTACATTTCTACACCATGGGAATAAATGATCTGAAGTCGACCATGTGAGAAATTGTTTGATTACCAGTCATTGATGTATACCATTTGCAAACGCGAGACTACTCACCGATAAAGATAATGAGCGTCAAGGTACCTAGTGCAATCCAACAAGTGCGAATAGATGAGCTGGAGTCGAACACCTGTAAGAATCTATCGATCATGAGACAATGATGGTTCCCCACTGTCGATAGCGAAAGATCTGCCACTAATGACTGCAAACCCCAAGGTACTGCCAAATGGACTCTAGATCTTTGCCCCAGAGAAATGAGGCGGAGTCGATAGGGAAAGACCTGTTAGAAGGAAGGCATTAAGGCATCCTTCATCAATGTAGCGTGAGTGTAACCCGTAGGCCAATAATGTGGAAGGAATGGGATGAAAGAGATGTAGTAACCCAACCGAAGTACGTTTCTGGCATACACAAGATGTGGCTAGCGCACGACAGAAACCCTTTGAACCAACCAATAATGAAAGCTGACACAGAGGCGAGGTATCCACCAATAGGGTCAAATGGAAACCAAGGTACTGCACGAATCCCAATTTGTGATAATGTAAGCTGACGTCGAACACAAGGGAAACCGCTCAGTCAAAGACCCATGATACTAATCGATGCTAAGCAAAAGGTAACCTATCAATAATGAAAATAGGGCCAGGGTGTAGCTCTAGGCCTGTCCTTAGAGCAAGATGTCGTCGTCGATAAGGACAAGACCCGACAGCAAGAAGTCAATGGAGACCTTCTCAAACCGGAACGACTAAAGGACCAATATAACTGATGTGATAATAGACATGACACTCACAACCAGGGATGGCCGACTGAAAAATGAGTCAAGAGAGACCGCAGAGAGGCCGACTCAGGCTAACTTCCCTTGAAAAAAAGCACGACTCAATGTGACTATATGGCAGCGTATGATGACTCTGTATAAGTTCATCATGCAGGAGGCATGAAAGAACCCTCCATATGATTGGAAGAGATAACCAATAGGGGGAGAACTGACTCAATAACAAGGTTACGGCGTACCTAATTCAAACTAAATCCTACCCACATGTAGGAGACTTTGTTTTGAGTGCTTTGTTCAAGGGCGACATGACTGACTCTAGTTGCCAATAATAAATGGAAATACTGTCCCGTTCCTGCTCTTTTTGGAATATTTAATTTTTTTATCTTTTTCTGTTAAGCTCGAAAAAGAACAAAAGAATGCTATGGAATAGTGGAAAGAACGAGTGTCGATGAAACAGATGATCTAGTTCTTGGGAATGGAACATTCCTATGCTCAATGCAAGGAGGCGAAAACTGGCCAGTGACACTCAAAGGTGTGTTCCTTCCACGAGTCAAGGTGCACCAAGTTGTAGAAGTCAAAGGTATGCAAGGTTGATTTTGCAGTCGTCATGGTCAAAAGTTGGCTTAAACATGAGTCCAAGTGAAGCCGGCTCTAGGCCAAAAGATGCAAATAGTCAACATGCAATGCATTAGTACAACTCAACACAAAGGAGCCTCTAAGGTATAAGGCCAGAACAAAGTGAAGAAGCTAAGAGGAATGGGTCTTCAACGCATAACTCATGGCGGGACTACAGAGGAATCCCGAGCCTACTCAAATTGGAGCAGCATGGGCAACAAACGTCAGTGAGGTCCTAACTAAGATGCCCATGTAAAGGATGGCTCTACCATCGTGTCATGATTTTAAAAATCGGCGAGTGAAAAAGGCTTACGAACCATAATACGATGGGATCGACCATATGGCAGATGTATCGACAGATGGAGGCTAGTATGCATAATGCAATGGAAAAATGATGTCCCTAACCTATATGCCAGTGATAAAACGATACTTGTCATGAGGGGTCAGCAGTCATGGAACCATCTCGAAAAAGTCGAAAATGTTGAAAATGTCCTGAAAAGCAAACCATTCTCGACATTCCAAGCTCCCAAGTTAAAAGTCACATGAGGCCAAACAAAATAAAATTTTGAAAAAATTTTGCATTATCAAAACTTATAAAAGGGATTTTGGACTCACCATTTTTACCAATTGAGTTGGAGAGCAAAGATTTGGGGCAAAAGGAGCGAATTTCCCGTGTGCCAAATTCAACCATTCAAACTCTTCAAAATATTCCAGGTAACTCTTATACTTAGCTTGCAATTAATTGTGACTAGTTTTAGGATTTTCCATTAAATGTTTCACTGTTGAACTATTGTTCAAAATTTCACTGTGGCGTATACGCAGGTTGGTAATATGAAACCCGCGTACACGCGGGCCCTATACGCGACTGTGTGTACAGTAACCCGCGTATACGCCATGAACCAATTTTAATAAAAAACTAACGGTTGGAACTTAATTTTTTCTTAGGATGCCAGTCACATGGTGTGAAAGAGAACATGCAACGGTGGATAATAAAGTTATGAATGATCCTCAAGCCTTGGATGCTTTACGGGGATGTGGCTTGCTCAAATTCTTTAAACTGTCGAACATGAAAGCCAATGTACGACTGCTTGAGATGCTCATTGAATATTGGGACGTCGAGGAGGAAGCCTTCATGATTGATCAAATTCAACTCAGAGTAGAAGTGGAGGATATTTATTTTATCACGGGCCTTTCCTGAAGGGGAGAGGTAGTACAGTCCTAGGGAAGGACACGGAGCAGTCTCACTACAGAGGACTACTTACAAATATACTACCCAGGACATCCCAAGAAAGTTGGGAGCTAGATCTCTATGACACATGTGGCGAGTTTATCGCTGAGGATCATCCTGTTCACCATAGCTCGAGTGAATGGATCATCCTCTCTACATCAGGCATCATGGCTTACCATGAGTGTGGCAGTTGATTGTCTCACTACTGTGTTTGACTGGTGTACTCCTCTTCTGGCGAGCATGAAGAGCCAGCTCACTTCTATTAAGAGGGGACAGACCAAGAACTTTGGCTACGGGACTATCTTGTGCACTTTCTTCTTCGAGAGGATTCCTGCACTCCGCCCTAGGGTAGCAGTTTCCATCAGCACCCCACGCGATCCTCGCATGGCCCGGTGGGCTGATCTGATGAAATGTCTGTGGGGTGGGGAGGTTCCTAGGACTGCTTTTGACGATGACTTCTTCACCTGGTGGGATCAGCAGATCATCGCCGTAGACGACTACCCCTATGTTGGGCTGGATTTCCGAGGAGATCCTGACCTAGCATTATCGCCGAACGCAGCATGGGGCGAGATTGGTAAGGATTTTTTGATTTTTTTGGATTTTTCAAATATAATGATGCATTTTGAAAAATATTTTTTGATGAGATTCAAATGAATAATATAATGATCATGATCCAGATATTGGGCCAGTATGACCAGATGGATTCCTGCGGCATAGACGACGCGGCCGAGGAGCCGAAGAGGCGGCTGCTGAGACAGAACGGACTCTACACAACATCCAGCGACACTTGATGAGACTGAGCTGTCGAGTACCGATGGCTGCTATAGAGGACCTTCCTGAGGATATGCAGCATTATGTGGTTGGCATGCCACATGACTGGGTTCGCACTTCTCGGCGTGTGGCCAATGCGATAGTTACCTACTTGGCCGCTCATCTTGAGCCGGGGCATTAGATATGCCGGACATGATTATGGGCATTTGAGTCCCAATTTTGTATATTTTTGGACAACATATGTACACTCGAGATGCTTTATGATGATATATATCTATATATATATATATATATATATATATATATATATATCTATATATATCTATATATATATATATATATATATTATATATATATATATATATATATATATATATATATATATATATATATATATATATATATATATATATATATATATATATATATATATTAATTTTCGTTTGACTTTTTTGATGCTTGATTTTATTATGATGAATGATTGATGTGCCAGTCTAATGCTTGATTAGCGATAGAATCAACTAACCAATTATGAGATCTTGGAATGTGCAAATAATTAATATAAACAAATGATCTTTGCAAGAACCTCACCCTTAAATACTAGCGATATAAACATGGATCCCTTACCCGATAAATGTTATTTAATTGAGACACTATCAATTGAGAATCGAGATAAACTACCAATGAGTCGATCTCATAAGAGATTACCTCGGATAGTAAATTAATAAAGGCGGTATACTCAGCCATATTATTTAAAGCAGGACCAATGAATACGCCTCTCGATACCATCAATTGACCAGTTGGATAATAGAATACCCAAGCTGCAGAAGCGAGATTCCGAGTGTGCCGACTAGCACCATTGGCGAATCCAAAATAGATCAAGTCATCCATCAACACCTGCAACAACAGACCAAAAAGTGTTGACATCACAAAACTCTCGATGATATATGTATAAATATACATAACATATAAAGAAGCCATTTCCTAACTCCTACTTAAGCAAAGTACTTCTTTAGGTAGAGCCCGTTTCGGGGCTCCGCCAACTTGTTTCCATCAAAATCAATTAACTCATGCGACATTTTTTCTAAAAGTCATTTAATAATGAAAGGACCATACCACATAGGCTTAAAATTGCCTGCCCCCAAGGTGTCTTTATCTTGGTCATAGACCAAGACAAGGTTACCTTTAGAAAAGACTCAAGGATGGACATATTTATCATACTGTGTTTTGACCCTTTTCTTATGAGCCTCATTCATTGTGGCGGCATCTCAACGCTGGTCATCGAGATGTTCCAAGTGAAGGAGGCGCTCTTCAAGACTCGAAGTCTCTAGAAGGAGTTCTACAGCTAACTTAAGAGATGGAATTTCACATTCAATTGGAAAGATAGATTCCATCTCGTAAACCAACTGAAAAGGTGTAAAACTAGTAGCAGTCTTTACGAAGGTCCGGTATGCCCAAAGAGCCGAATACAACATAACGTGCCAATTGGACCAATGTTTGTCGATTTTCCATTGGAGTATCATCGTAAGATTCTTATTGACTGCCTCGACCTGTCCATTGGCCTGAGGATAATAAGGAGACGAGTGCTCTTGCTAGAAACCTAACTTACAAGCCAATTTAGACATCAGTTGATTCTGGAAGTGACTGCCATGATCAGTGACAATCTCTTTTGGGACACCGAATCTTGAGATAACCTGATTGAAAAGAAACAAAGCTGCCGTGTCACTATCATTTTTATAAGTGGGCATGGCCTCGGCCCACTTCGTAAAGTAGTCTACAACCATAATAATATACTTGTGATTCGCCGTTGAAGGTGGATTACAAGTTGTAAAATCAATACCCCACTTAGTAAAAGGACCGACTGTGACAACAGGGAAAAGAGGAGCTGGATGAGCACGCATCTTGCGAGTAAAGATTTGACAACGGTGACAACATTTTACCGCTTTCACACAGTCTTTAAAAAGTGAAGGCCAAAAATAGCCAGCACGTAAGATGCGCTGGGCTGTAGCAAGCCCCGATAGATGACCACCACAAGCTCCATTGTGGCAATCATTTAGCATTGACTCTGCTTCCTCCAAGGTTAAACAGCCCCGAAGGATTGAATCAACCCCTCAACGGTATAAGGTATCACCAATGATAACATAATTTTTAGCCAGGTGACGTAATTTATGACGTTCATCCTTGGAGAAAGTAGAGGGAAACTTTGAAGTCTGGAGATAGACAATGATATCTCCATACCAAGGGTCGAGTGAAGAGATGAGAAATAAATGTTTGTCGGGGAAACTTTCCTCATAAACAGTATCCTCTCCACAAGGCAGCTCAGAAATTAGCTCAGCAAAAACCATGGATTTCTTAGACTTGGCTAACAAGAACTTGAGATCGAATTCTTGCAAGATGACTATCCATCTATTATATTTGCCCCCAATCGCTCGCCTACTGAGGACAAATTGAAATGGATTGACTACCACTAAGACAAAAGTTTTGCGTAGCAAAATATAATGATGGAGCCGTTGGATAGCATGGACAGCTGCCAAGGCCAACTTCGCAACCGGAGAATAGCGAAGTTCAAGACCTATTAAGCCTCAGCTCAAATAATAAATCACATGCTCGATGAGAGCATCATCCTCCTGAACTAGAACCATACCAATGGTTGATTCTGCTGTAGCGAGATATAAAAGGAAGTCTCTGCCATAATCCGATGGACTCAAAAGCGGGCTAGAGACTAGTGCTTTTTTCAAAGCATTAAACGATCGTTGCGCAAATTCATCCCATACAAATGGAACTCCTTTCCGTAGCAAACACATGAACCCTTTAGTGATCTCGGCATAGTTTGCTATAAACTGCCTTAAGAAATTAGCCTTCCCTTGAAGACTCTGAAGTTGACGAATTGAGGATGGGGGAGGTAACCGAACTATTGCTTCAACCTTGAAGGGATCAACCCGAATCCCTTCATTTGACACAGTGAACCCTAACAACCGACCGGACAAAACTGCGAAAATGCACTTGTTGGTATTCAACCGAAATTTATAAAAATGACATCACTCGAAAACCATTCGAAGGTGACTAGGGTGATCAGTTCTCTTTCAAGAACGAGTAGCGATATTGTCCAGGTATGCTTTGATGACATGCTTGATGTCGTGGAAAGCATATGACATGGCCCGCTGAAAAGTGGCTCCAGCATTTTTAAGACCAAAAGGCATCTTTCTATATGCAAAGGTACCCCAGGGACATATAAAGGCTGTCTTATGTTGATCTTCAGGACGGATAGAAATTTGATTATAACCAAAGAATCCATCCATGAAGGAAAAATCTCATTACCTGCACACTCGTCGATAATCTGATCAATGAATGGCGTGGGGTAATTGTCTTTGGGACAAGCCTTGTTTAGGTCCCTAAAATCGATGCATACTCGGATTGTTCCTTGCTTTTTATCTATAGGGACTGGATTAGAAACCCAATTAGTAAGAGGAATAGGGTATATAAAACCCACCTTTAGCACCTTCTCCACTTCCGCTTTGATAGCTGCTGCTTTCCTAGGATTAACCGGCCAAAGCCTTTGATGAACTGGTTTGGCGTTTTCATACGTCTTGATATCATGTTGAACTATAGATAGGTCAATTCTAGGCATTTCTTCATAAGACCAAGCAAATACATCTCGAAATTCCTTGAACAGGTCACTGTAAATTTGAATTTCTTCAGGGGAACACTCAATTCCAATGAAGAGATTCTCGATCGTGTTAGGGTCCCTAAAGATGTTTATAGGTGTTTTTTTTGAAATCACCGACATATTACCTTCGACACGAACGTGTGTTGGAGCCAAAGGGTTTGACACCGTACAAACATCACTAGTACAGAGCTCGGAGAATCTAGATTCTACCTCCTGCAATGGAGGAAGAAAGTATGAACGATGGTGTAAATCTTCCCAAGGTCGAGCTATACACATCATTTCTTCGAATATTGCTTCTTCTGAAGGTAAAACTGAATCTAAGTAGTCCAAAGCAGAGGTAGAATCAAGGCTCCAAGCTGGGGCCACATCGCCATCTAACTCCTCCTCAAAAAAAGGAGTAGAATGGTCTTCTGCAGAGTTGACGATAGACTGATATCTAAGCTCAGCTGCAGATATAGGAAATGCCATTCCATTCCCTTGTCCTTAAACTAATGTGGTCGTAGGTGAAGGCAAGGTCCAAGGGTCTGAAAAATAATGAGTTCGAAAGAACCATTCTCGATAATACTCTTTAGATGATGAAATGGCATTGATTCTAGCGATAGGAGAGGGGAACTCAAAAGTACCCATAAATGAGGAATACATCCCTACTCCTAGATTCTCAATTGGCGGACGAGGGTTATCCGCTAAAGGAACAGTAGAGTCGGAGCTTGTTTGAGGATCAACTGGACAATAATCCAATTGATCAACCTTCACGATTTCCCATCATGAGGAAAGCAAATGACACGAAACAGAGTCAAAACAACGACATCCATTTTGTATACCTAGTTCCTTCCTAGGAGGAGATTATAGTCTAGGTTAGCATCAATGACTTCTACTTCAATATTAACGACCTTCCCCCCAACACATATAGGAAAGGTCAGGATAATCCCGTGCGGCTTATGAGAATGACCATTGAATGCAGTCAAGATGGTAGGTGAAGGAATAGCCAAAGGCAATCCAATAGCCTTCCAACATGACATCGACATGACACACGTGGAAGTCCCTTCATCAATAACGGTACGAAAAATGTTAATTTTCCGGTATGTAGACTTTATTTGAAAAGCCATATGATGAGGGAGTCACTTTTTGACATTTAACATGTCGAAAGTGATCACTAAAGAATTAGTTGGATCGACTGCTCCAATCGCGGAAAGTAAAGCACTTCTCTGAGCTGGACATGATTGGAGAACCTCTAAAGCAGACATGGTGCACAGACTCTGAGCCAGATCCTCCACAATGGAGTAATTCTGGGCGGCCCTAGCATTAGGATTAATAGTCGCGCGTTTAGCGGAACCTTTTGGTATCCGTGGTATAGTATCAACAGGGGGTCACTCGATATGAAGGTCAGTACTTCTGGGAACAGCCTTGTCCTTGGAAGTTTCAGCTTCACCATAATCACATGACCGAGTAGCCACATGGATGTTAGAACCCATCATGAAAACATTCGATGAGTTTTCCCCTTCCTGGTTGCCCCCTGTGGAGGTTCCAGGGTTTGAACTTGCGCCAGCAAGAAGTTGTTTCCCTTGGGGAAAAGGGTTGGTTAACATAGCTTGGGAACTAGAAGTCCCTTGCTGCGCTAACAAGCGCTGAGCGTCTTCAATCTTGGGGCAAAGATGAGTTAAATGGTCTCCACTTCACAACTTGCATGGAAACTTAACTTTCTTTTTCGACTCATTTCTACCACCACCAACATTATTGCCGGATTTATTTGCATCAGGCTTCCCATCCTAGTTATTTTTCTTACCTCGTCCTTTCTTTTTCCCATTGGAATTTTGATTTCCTTTCGGGTTATCAGATTGGACGGCATTAATCGAAGAGGTTTGGGAAGCCGTAGGGTTAGACGATGTGACTTGGTTGTTAGAAGCAGTTTGTAAAGACAATTGCTGGAATTGATTCAACAAGTTCACCGTATTCGTGTCTACCGACCCAACAATACCATCCACGTGGGGACTTGGCTTAGACTTAGCTACGTCAACCTTAGACCCAGGAGCATCTGGCAAGTATTTTTGTAGGATCCCAGACTGAGAGTAGATCAATTCTAATTGCTGGGCCCTAAAAATGGTTTGCTCCTCAGAATAGACCCCAGACATGGAGACATCCTTAGAGATATTAGGTATCAAAGACTTCAAAAACCACTCGAGATAGTACTTCGGAGGGATTTCAGCTTTAATGAGCCTATTTCTCCATCTCTATTCCTGAATATGATCAGAAATGTGAGTTTCCTTATCTTGACGAAAAGTGGCTAGTAGTTCGGTTCCGACATCATACCGGATAGGCAACTGAAAATGGTTTAAGAAAATATTGGCTAAGTCAGCGAATGATGTAAAGCTGCCCCCAGGAAACTCTATATACCATTTGGCCGCATTACCAGTCAAGGTGCGTTGAAATAGTCTTAACCTAACCGAGTCATCGATCAGGGAGTTCGATGAGCACGATAAGTGGAATGTGGTTACATGGTCACTTGGGTCCTCACCACTCTTCCCTTCGAATTTTGGAATGTCTGAAGGGAGTTTGGTTGGGACTGGAGGCTAGGCTAGATTGTACTTGATTGGGTCGTTGGTTAACTTAGTGAGATCTGGCAAGTTCAATGTTGCCAGAAACAGAAGTCTAGGAGGAGCTTGGGGATTCCACCCTGACTAGGCGGAACTCCCAAAGCTCTGAAAAGATTGACCTGGATTTTGGAAGGCACCGGGCTGCCCGAAGTAACTAGTAGAACCCATTGAACCAAAAGGCAATCCTTGTGATCCAGCAAAACTCAGAGTTTGACCAACTCTAGCCGTATATCCACTATACCCAGCAAATTTTCCTCCTAAAGGATTATAAGGAGTTGATAACCCCTGATATGGATTCAAAGCCGAAGCTAGGGGAGGAATACTTTGGAATGAACTAACTATGGTATATGGCCTATTCCCATATTGGCCAAAAATGGATTCCCAGTTCCGGTGCTACTAAGCCCAGCGTTATTCCAACCTTGCAAAGGATTGCTGCTTTGTCCTATAGAAGAAAAAGGCATGGATCCTATCGTTGGGTTGGAATGTGGTATATGACCACTTCCAAATGGAAAACCTTGGAACGAAGCCGATCCAGTCATCATGGACGTGGCGGCCCCGAAAGGAGCTGAAGGAATGCCCTGTGAATGGGCGCCAAATGGGAAGAATCCAGAACCAAAAGCATTGGTTTGGGAATTTCCACTCATGGACGGAATGGAGGTAGACCCAACAAAAGATGTGCTTGCAAAAGATCTAAATAAAGAGATGGAGGGGATGGAAATAGTTCCTCCCCCTTGTATAGATATGGGAGTCTGCACAATCGTAGCACTTGTAGAAGCCATGCTTCCAGTAGTGGTCATCGAAGGTATGCGCGTAGCGTAACGTGGACTTGACAGTCTATGCATCAGAGTCCCAACGTATTGTAATACGTCTGGATGACTGGATGGTAGGGGAGAATTCGGAGCCGCTAATGACTCTGAAAGTTCTTCTACCTCTATGTTATTCTCCGCTTGTAAGCGAACTTGAGAAAGAACTAGAGTGTTCCTCTCTTGTTCCGCGGAAGTACCAGGCCTTGCTTGAATACTAATGCCCCCGAGAGGAGGATCAATCCTTGATGCGTCAATTGCCGTGGGATGAAACCCACCGGTGTTATTACCTCTGCGCCTTCTAGGAGAAGGCTCTAAACTCGGTGGTGAAAGACCACGAAGTCTTCAAGACCGTCTAGGAGATCGGTTAGCCACTTTGAATTTCTTGTTTAAAATCTAACTAAAGACTCAAAAAATTGAAAGCTAGGCCAACTAAGAGCATAGAGAACCCACTATAAAGTCCCTAAAGATACAGCCAGTCAAACAACTTCCAAGTATTTCCGCTCCAGGTGATTAGGACCAGACACCAAAATATGAGAAAGTGAAATAAGGGGCCTTCCGAAGATAGTCTGGGATGATGAGGGCCCAGGCCTATCAGCGAAGGTAACAGAGGAAGTTACGTTGACCTCCTAACAACAGCCTGTGCCGGTGCAAGCCCCCAATCTTCGCAAGGGTGGCCTCCAGTAGTACTGTCGAGAGTGATGCAACGTCGACCTCAGGTGCCATGGGGTTCCCCTCCGCAGCCACCTATGTAGTTCCCTAGGAGTAGCAACTATGGATACCAACGCGTCGCAGAAGCCAGGAGAAACAATCATGAGGTAAGTTCAAACAAGTAGGAGAGGGGGTATCTCTCTTCCCTATCTTCACAGACCCTCGTGCTTAACTCCCAGATCCGGAGCTTTCCTAGTCTTCCTAACACTATTGGATTTTCTCTCGTTATTCAGACTCCTATGTTTGACGTTTAAATGGCCTTGGAGAGTTAACTCTCCACTCGCTTAATCCAAGGCCCTAAAATCCTAAAACTTGTTGGTGTATATAAGTTAAAAGAAAAATTTCTAGTTAATTTTAGTTAGCGCTTGATTTTAAAATAGGCTGTTCTTTAAGTCAGGGGATGATGGAAGTGAAACTAGTGGTGTTTTTTTGACGCAAAAGAAATTAATAAAAACCTAACTATATGCATGTGCATTTTTCTTTGTTTTTCGATGAAGAGTAATTTCTATAGGGTTCAAGGAAAACTTCTAATAAAACAAACTTTTCTTTTCTTTTCGTTAATTCACACTTCACACTCACAAAAGTTAACAAAGCTATATATGCCTAAAGAGATGCAAATCTATCATAATGCAAAATATATGCTTGATGCAAGATTCAAAACAACTCTAGAAACAAGAAATGAAAGTTGCTTTGCTTATCAAATTTTCTTTTGCCACTTACAATGTCTAGATGGAATATGAAATGCTACCATTCATTTCGCCTAAACACTAAAAAAAAATTTCAAGACAAACATAAAGCACTTTCATTCGCTAAAAGGAAACCAAATGAAAAACAAGTTCAAGAAAGAAAAACGAAGTTTTTCAAAAAGTTTTCTTCAAAGCAACAACAAAAAAGTATTTTCAAAAAATGCTCTCAACAAAACTGAAACTTTGCGATTTAAACAATAAGCAACAAACACTTTTGCAAGTTGACACCATACAATGGATGAAAACTCAACAAAAATAAATGTGTTTAAAGATGCTTTTTAACAATCGAAAGCAGCAATGAAAGCTTTGGCAACAAAGACCAAAAAATATCAAAAAGACAATTTCAAGAAAGTATGAATTGACAACTTTCATGAAACAAAGAAGTGGATGGTCACAAAAAGCGGTTTTGTCAAGCAAACAAAAAGTCACCAAAAGCAAAATTCAACACCAATATTGATACCAATCTTTCTGCCCTGAACAACCAGAGCAGCCAAGATTCCAACAAGAAATCTTGCGTGCTTTTAGCAAAAAATGATGACGATTGCAAAAACAAAACAAGACCAATACTCCTTACAATTAGAGAGAAATCAAAGTAAGACGCTTGTTGTAAAACAAAGAACTCATACTGGAAAAATGACTGTTTCAAACTGAATCAAACCACCAAACAAACCTTCAGAGACACAAAAATTTATAAATCTTGAAAATTTCAATATATACGCGACTTTACTTATGTGCAGCTTGCATGTATATGCGATTGTGCTTGAGGAAACCTGCGTATATGCGAGTTTACTTCAGGAAACAAGCATACACACGCTTCTGTAACTAAGGAAAACAGCGTATATGAAAGATTTCAAGAAAAATAAAAAACAAACTGAAGAAACTGGAAAAACTTAGAATTCAAGAACAGACCAGATAGTAACAGCAAACCAACAAGCAACTGAGCCTTGATTGGCTTGACAAATACCCAAACTAGGAATAGCAAGAGTGTTTTCCCCAGTGGAGTCGCCAATTTTGTTGAGGGATTTTCTCCCCTAGGGATTTTGGGCGGAAACCTTAGCAGACTGAAAGTTGTCTAAACATAGAAACACACATTCACACAACCATTATCCTATTAAAAGAAAATTCTATAGTAAGAGGGGCATACCTCAGGTCCTACGTTCGAGAAGTTCCTCAAGGGTCCAAACCCTTCTTCAAGTCCCTTTCGCTCCTTTATCTTGTAAAACAACCAATTCCAAAGAATACAACAGTATATGGACAAAGACTTATAAAGAAATCATCTTCATATTATAAAGGAAGGTAGTTAGTTATGAACTTTAAACAGCCATTCACATATGAATTCAAACATGAACATCATAAACATAAATAAGAAGCATATCAGGAACCAAGAAGTGTTTCTTTATTATAGACAAATAGAATGTACAAAAGGAGTAATATCACCTGAGTAACCTTTCGCAGGCTCCAAGCAAAGCTTCCTTCCGGATCCGTCCAACCTCAAGCCTTTAGCATATCTCCTTCCAAGACTCACGCCAGGATGCCATAGCAAGTGGATGAATATCAACACATAAGGAAACAAGAGTTTCCTGTACAAATGGGGGAAGTGCAGAAGGCACAAGGGTCTTCAAACCTGGCCAGGGGAAAAATCTCAGTATAATAACCTTTCTCTCTCCTCTCTCCTCTTTCCTCCTTTAGGCCTTCCCTTTGAGGTCTTTTTATACCACTCCCAAAGTAGTTTTTTAGTTGGGAGTTGGTTGGGAACAGTTGGGCCACGGGCACTAACAGGTGATCAGCAGGTAAAACCTACAATCTTTGCCCGAAAATAAGGAGTTTTATATTTTTTTAAGAGTTTTAATACATATACGCGGGTTGGGTATATGCCTACCCACGTATACACGTGTTTAACTTAGGGCAATGTCGCGTACAAGGAATAAAACACTGTTTTTTAAATTTGAGACCATGTTTGGAAGGAGGGGTTGCCCTAGGCCATGAGTGCAGCATCACAAACCATAATAGTGAGATTTGGAGCTATAACAGACTCTATCCCTTCAATGGTGGACCTGTAACCTCCTTCCTCTGCATTGTAAAATGAAGCTTTGGGTTGGTTACTTGGGAGGTTGAAAGCTGAATATTTGTGAGGGTAAATGCTGCTGGAACTTAGTCTTCCTAGTTGAGCTTTTGAGAGGACAGATTACATACCTTTGATCTCATTGGGAGGAGAGTGAAGCTTGTCAAAGAAGAGGAGATTGTTGTTTGGACCCTGGGAAGAGCTTGTACAGCATCAAGGCACCAAGGTTGTAAAGTTCTTCTTTGTTAAAGTTAATACAATCAAGTTTATTTTTCTCAATGAGTTGTGTTTAATGGTTTATTTCATAGATTCCTTGATCACTATGATTAACATGATTTATTATATTAGCTATGCAGGTGTTCTTTGATGTGTGCTTGTTTGTGTTTGCAGGTTATTAAAAGGAAACTCTTTGAAGCTGTTGGAGCAAGGCTGCTACAAACTAGTGTTGGACTTGAGGTAGCGTCTATAAAAAACCTCTTAGATTTTATTAGTGAATCGAAATATGTTTAGATAAAAGTAGATTTGCTTGTCCTTCTTGTTGCTAGATATCAATTGATACCAGGGAGATCGGTCATGTCCGCAAGACGATTTATCTGCTTAACAAATTGGTGACTCCACTGGGGAGTCACCAATTTGTTAAGCGGATAAATCATTCTTGCGGACAAGACCGATCTCCCTAGTATCAATTGATATCTAGCAACAAGCAGTTTAAGCAAATCTACTTTTCTCTAAACATATTTCGATTCATTAATAAAAACTAAGAGGTGTTTTATAGACCCTACCTCAAGTCCAACGCTACTTTGTGGCAGCCTTGCTCCAACAGCTTCAAAGAGTTTCCTTTTAATAACCTACAAACGCAAACAAGCACACAACAAAGAACACCTGCATAGCTAATATAATAAATCATGTTAATCATAGTGATCAAGGAATCTATGAAATAAACCATTAAACACAGCTCATTGAGAAAAATAAACTTGATTGTATTAACTTTAACAAAGAAGAACTTTACAACCTTGGTGCCTTGATGCAGTACAAGCTCTTCCCAGGGTCCAAACAGGAATCTCCTCTTCTTTGAGAAGCCTCACTCTCCTCCCAATGAGATCAAAAGGTATGAAATCTCTCCTCTCAAAAGCTCAATTAGGAAGACTAAGTTCCAGCAGCATTTACCCTAAAAAATATTCAGCTTTCAACCTCCCAAGTAACTAGCCCAAAGCTTCATTTTACAATGCAAAGGAAGGAGGCTATAGGTCCACCATTGAAGGGATATAGTCCTTCTTCATGGGGATAAGCTCCTCACATCAATGAGTTAGCTCCTTAAGGAATGGGATGCATGCACCCTCAAGGAGCGAACTTGCCAACGCAGGATTCCCTCTAGAAGCTTCCAGAATTGACTCAAAGT
Organism: Pinus taeda; assembly: GCA_000404065.3. Classification (NCBI taxonomy): domain Eukaryota; kingdom Viridiplantae; phylum Streptophyta; class Pinopsida; order Pinales; family Pinaceae; genus Pinus; species Pinus taeda. Next base: position 35,795 of record APFE030008080.1, on the reverse strand, counting down.
GAGTTTTTAAGAATAAATTTGTTCCTTTTTAACATTTACAGGGGTTCGCACCCATACATGCAGGTACATAGTGGCCAGGTGTGCAGGGAACATGACCAATGGGTGCAACACCGTAGGTAATGCTAAGAGAAAGTGCAAAACTAGAGTTTTAGAGATTTTTAAGGACTTTCTCTCATTTCCAAATCTTGATATGTAGAGCTGAGATTTAAGACTTGCAAAGGAGGTATGTATGAGTGGTGATAGACTCACATAGTTTATAGAAAGTCATGGTCCTCAATATGCTCAACCTGTTATGGGCCCTTACCCCGGAATGAATATGGTGTGGGATCCATATCAAACTCAATAGATTTTGCAACCCAATGTGCAGTTGTCATCTCAACCTGGACAACCCATGGTTTCTAGTTCAACCCAGCAACCCGTCCAGTCTACTATCCAAACTTCTGCACCTGTTTTAGTTCATGAGCATGGGCCTATTTCACCTCGAACTCTGCCTCAATCACCTGCTGCAACTACTACAACTTCTGTTCAATCTACCCCACCTACTTATGGAGTATCGACAACTCCAGTTTCTATTGTTCCTCTATCAGCTCCTTAGACCTCTGTACCTCAGTCTGGATCTACAATCCAGACTTCGGTTCAGATGCCTGTAGGACAACCTGGTCCAAGTACGGTTGTCACAAGTCAACCTCAATTTACTTATCAAATGTACCAAGGATAGTATCAATACGGTCTTGCTGTGCAAACTCTAGTTTATCAGTATCAACCATACCCTAGGTATACATGTCAACAACCTCAATCTCAACAACCCCAGTTTGGTCAGGTTAATCCTAGTTTTCCAGGAGGATATAATATTCCAAATGTAAATCCAATTCCAGGTTATCCTGGGTATCCTCCTCTTGGAGCTGGTCTTGTGTCCCAAGGTTTTCGAGATGCTAATCATCAGTTACCGTTCATCACAAATTTGGATTTACCTGACTTTTCGTGCCTTACAAACGATCCAATTTATTATTTTCTGTATTGGCCGCCAATGCCTAATAAGTTGCCCAGTGATATTCCCAAGTTTGAGGGAAAACCTGGAGAGGATCCGTCCAACCATGTGATGACCTATCACCTCTTGTGTGCATCAAATTCTATTATAGATTATTCAATTCGCTTAAGGTTTTTTCAACGCACTCTAATTGGTATTGCGTCTAAGTGGTACATTGAGTTGCCACGAAGCTCTTTTTATAATTTTAGTCAGTTAGCTACTTCATTCTTAACTCATTTTCAGTTCCCTGTTAAATATGAAAATGGCATGGAATTATTAACTTCATTAAAATAGTCAACGTCTACATATATTTCAAACCATATTCATGAATTGCGATGTCGACGACGTTTAGTGAAAGTTTATATCCCGGATCAAATTTTGGCAGAATGGTTTGTTAAATCCTTATTACCAATAATCACTGAGGATGTAGCTAAGGCAGGAGTCGTTACTGAGGAGCAAGTAATTGCTCAAGCTCAGTACCTTGACTTAGTTTATACGCAGTCGGGTACTTTACACAAAAAAATCCCTGATCTTCCCATGCAAAATCAAATAACAGAAACTCCTTCAGGGTCTCATGCCACTGATGGTATGACTGGTATAGTTAATACCAAAAGTAAGAAGAAATCTGCAAAGAATTCTTCTCCTATTATAACTTTACCAGATTCCCCGACAGGAGAAGCTTCCGCTGAAGTTCATGCCGATATTCATGTTGTAGAATCTTCTACAGCCAAATCCAAATCCGGCGGTAAAAAGAAAGGGAAGAAGAAAAATAAACAAAATGCAAAAGAGAAACTAGAAAAAGCTGAATCTACTGACGAGAAACGTAAACCTCACTATCCTTGTCTCATCTGTGATGAGGAACACTTTACAAGAGATTGTCCACATGGAGCTGAGGTTTCAAAAATCGTCAAAGGTTCTCAAACGCCTGTTGTCTTGAAGGATCCTTTTCCCACTCAAGATAGTAAGATGATCAGTTCTTCCTCAAATGCCTTAGAAGAACCAATTATGATGATGTCCCATGTCAGGATTGCGACGCGATCGCAAGATTATGGAAGTAAGAATCCTTTTGGTGGTAAGGAACCAAAATCTTTTAGTTCAAACCCATCAACTTCAACTCCTCCTGGTTTCGATCCGCTACAGATCGAAAAACCTAATCTAGACTTAGTAATCAAACCACCTACTAAAGGTATACTTCGGAAGTCAGCGTTCAATCCACATGCGAGAGCTGCTCAGAACTATAACATTGTTGAAGATTTAGCTATATCTCCTTAAGCAATGTCAGCTTTGGAAGTGCTGCAATCATGTCCAGCACAGCGTAAATTGCTTTTGTCTGCTATAGGAGATGTTGATGTTCAGGATTCCAACCTTATAATCTTCGATTTAGAAAATAGTACACCTCGCTTTCCTCATCAAATGGCTTTCCAGATCCCCGTGTTAGTCAAAAACATGCCTTGCTTTCAGACTGTGATTGATGAGGGAGCTTCAATGTGTATTATGTTGATTTCGTGTTGGAAATCGCTTGGTTCTCCAACACTTAACCAATCCCTGACGATTTTGAATGCTTTTCACCTTGATTTTCCAGCTTACATGCACATCTATTCAGTAGTTAATGCAAAAATCTTGAGACTATTTGAACCTTCATTGGTTGAAGATCCCGAAGAGCAAAGTTAATTGCCTTCTATTGATGATTTGTTGTTTTAATATCTCAATGAATTGCAGGAAGATATAGTTCTTGACAGGAAGGTGAGAACTACATGCAGAGGGGATGTCGAGTACCTTAGGATTGGACTCAAGGGTTCAAAATGGGTGAGAATGCTTTTCACCTTGATTTGCTAGCTTACATGCACATCTATTCAGTAGTTAATGCAGAAAGCTTGAGACTATTTGAACCTTCATTGATTGAAGATCCCGAAGAGTAGAGTTAATTTCCTTCTATTGATGATTTGTTGCCTGAATATCTCAATGAATTGCAGCAAGATATAGTTTTGGAGAGGAAGGTGAGAACTACACATAGAGGGGATGTTGAGTACCTCAGGATTGGACTCAAGGGTTCAAAACCAAGCAAAGAAAGGGGATGTTGAGTACCTCAAGATTTGACTCAAGGGTTCAAAATCGGTGAGAACCCTTTTCACTTTGATTTGCTAGCTTACATGCACATCTATTCAGTAGTTAATGTAGAAAGCTTGAGACTGTTTGAACCTTCATTGATTAAAGATCCTGAAGAGCAGAGTTAATTGCCTTCTATTGATGATTTGTTGCCTGAATATCTCAATGAATTGCAGGAAGATATAGTTCTGGACAGGAAGGTGAGAACTACACGCAGAGGGGATGTTGAGTACCTCAGGATTGGACTCAAGGGTTCAAAACCAAGAAATGCAAGATGGATAGAAATTAGACAAGTGAGGAATCTATATCCTCACTTGATTGATGCTTAAAAACCAACTTTTGGCAGTCCAAAAGCTTTTTCAGTGGGAAGGCGTGATCCAAAATGGATCCTAGAACACTATCTAAGTTTTCATGAACTCTCTAAAAATTATGCCAAGGGTTACAAATCTTGTGAAGATCAAGCTTATCAGAGGTATCCTCGTAATAGTTACAATTTATGATCAGCACAGAGCAACAAGGACCATCAGTTAAGCACACAGACCGTTGGCCCATGGTAATGCATGCTATCACAAATTAGTAGATTTAGAGGCCATTTGAAGTCACTAATTTCAAATCATAGGGAAAACCCCTCAAAGAAGGAAAGGTTGCAAGCACTCGGACCCGAAATGTCATAAAATGCAATGGATATTAGTCCAATTCAATCAGAAGCGAGGTCCCACAAAAACCGGTAGGATATAGGAAGGGCTTCGAGCGGTAAGCAGTCTCAACCGAGTCCCGCTCGATGCCATACAATGGTTATCACGCGCCTGGTAGAAGAGAGAGAAAACCGCTCACATCAGATGGGTAAACATCATGTTACTTATCTACCTGATATGGATGATGCCCATTGGATTTGGAGGCCCTAGATCAATGATGAAGACGTGCTCTGATGGATGACCAAATTTGACAAGATTATGAAGCAAGGTCACATAGGATTTGAAGTTTGATATGGACGATGCGTTGGCAGAAGGTCATTTTTCGCAGTCATTCTTGTAGTTAACGAAAAAACAGTCGTTTCAAATATGTCCAAGAGAACTGACACTCATCCGTTATGAAATAGGTGGCCACCTCCCTATGAGGTGTTATACAGTGACTGATTACGTAGGATAGAGGGATTCAAATGGATAGAGGCAGGGGAACCAGAAAGACGGGCAGTGGAAACGAACAATGAGGAAGTAGATTGGCTTTAAAGCCACAAACTGACAGAGAGAGAAGCAAGTAGAAAGCTAAGAGCAGTAAGTAGTAGGCAGTAAGCTAAAAGTAAAGAAGAAGCTGAGCTGACCTACAGAAGCAAAGGTAGCATCGAGCCAGAGTTAGGATAGAGACAAAGAGAGTAAGAGAGCTTGTGTGCTCCATAGAAGGCTTGAGAGGTTCAAGCGCACTCCTCTGTAATGCCTGTCATATATGAGTCTTAGATTGGGCTCATACTAATGTGACAAATAGAGGTAAAGAGTCAGTAAGGAGAGTTTGTGTACTCCAGAGACATGAGAGATCCAAGTACAATCCTATTGATTTGTACCTATGTGTGAGACTCAAATTGAGCTCACTGTTGTAAAAACTTTGCTTTGAAAACATAATAGAGAGGCCACCACTAAAGGCTGAACCAGGAGATGTAGCCCAAGAGTATTGGGTAAAATACTTATTAAACTTGTTGTTTTTATATCTTTTCCTGTTATGTTTTCCTTAACTACTTCATTGCCTGTGTATTTCGCAATCTTATTGATCCATTGCATAAAATAATATAAGCACATCCATGCACATGAGTCTGTAATGCCTTATTGTTTGTCTTAGATCAATTTCAGATCAATATTTGTGGCCACCCCCCAAGTCCACTTAGACCCCCACCATTGTTTCTTTCATCTTTTCATTTTCCTTAATTGTAGCACAGTCTACTATTTTAGTAGTTTCTTGGGTCCTAAACTTTCAGAGCTGTTTTGAGGCCCTAAATGATGTTTTTTGGGAAAACTGGGAGCAACATGTGTCTTTGGACCATGTTGCTTTTCCCAAAGTTGTAGTTCTCGGATAGATCTTTCTAATGAGATATTGGGTGCATCAAACAGAGATTGTATGCCAAAGTTACGACCCTAGGAAGTTGATGTACCAATTTACCCAAATGGGGCCCACAATTTGGTGTTTCATATTTTAAGGTTAGGTTTTTGGATGTTTAGGGTTTTCCATTGTTTCTCAACAATAAATAAGCCTTCGAGCCTCATTGTAACACAGTTCAGAGGCATGTAGCCACCACATCTCTTCTTAGAGATAAGCTACCATCACCCTAGCTAGTTTATTTCCATTTCTATTTGTAAGCATATTTTAGTATTTTATAAATGAAATGAAGTATTATTTCTACTACATCCCTATATGTATGGTTATATCTATAATTTGTTGCTTTCCTATTTAAATTTGGATCAGCGATATCAAAGCAGTCTGCTCTTTCTCTGTCTTTCTTTGCATGTCCCCAACGAGGTCGGGATATAAGGAGTTAAGGCTTGAACTGGTCGAACCTTTGCAAGACCAACCTCGCAAATCCCGATGGTCTCCCATGGCGGATGAAAGGAAAGATGAGGTGGCAGGAGATCCTATCAAAATCTTTCTCCAAGAGGCCCTCGATCAATAAAGGAACGCGATGATGGACAACTTTGGCTAGATCCTTGAACGACTACCTAGCAGTGACACATCTACTTCCAACAGCTACTCTGGAAGTGCCACACCATTTAAGCTACAAGTTAACTTTGACATTCCCATATTTGAGGGTTAGATAGATGCAGACACTGTAGATAAATGGTTAAATCTGCTAGAAGGATATTTTTCTGTTCATGATTTTTCTTGCTGAGAAAATATTACTTTCGCTCTTCTCGAAGCTGCCCCCCACATCAAGGACTAGTGGGAAACCTACTGCAAGTAGAAGGATGAAAGTACGACCTCACTATTTTTAGCTGCACCCACTTGGAATTCATTTCGGACTACCATCAAGGAGCAGTACTACCCTATCGAAAGCTATGAGGATCAATACATAAAGTGGACCATTCTACAGTAGGGAAGGGACCAAGACGTGCCAGAGTTTACCAATATTTTCCATACCCTTCACACAAAGTTAGGTATCAAGGATTTAGATCAACATTTGGTACTCAAATACTACGGCTACTTGCACAAGTACATCCAGGAAGAAATAGAATTCCTGAACATCTCCTCGCTTGGCATGACATACCGATATGCCGTTAAGATCGAGAAAAAGTTTAAACAGAAGAATTGAGACTTTGGATCTGCGAATCTGAAGCAAGGAAACAAAGCCAAGGTGGGGCAGCCTAAGACAACCCGCCAAAGTTGCAAGCAAAGAACAACATTGCAAAGCTGAAAAAAGACACAGGAAAGTGGTGTGAGTTCCATAAGAGCTCCACTCACAACACAAGTGAGTGTCAGGTCAAGCAGACTAGGTGGTCGGGCTAAAGGTTTCAAAATTAGATGCATGTTTGAACTCGGAGTCAAAACCTAACAAGGGGAATGAAAAAGGGAAGCAGATTATCAATCTGGAGACCAATTCCACCGTTGCCACGATGAAGATATAGAGGAGGAGGAGTGTCTATTCCACTCCCATATGTGGGTAAAGGGCTCTGCGCTATAGTTCATTGCCAATAGCAAGAGCCAAAAGAACCTCATTTCGGCAGAGGTCATGAAGTGGCTAGGCTTACCGACCACAACACATCCACAACCATAAACCATCGGGTGGCTTCGCCAAGGATGGGATCTTCGTGTGAGCCAACAGTGTTACCTTCCATAAAACATCAAGCCCTTCACAGATGAGGTATTTTGTGACATTCCTCCCCTTGATATTTGTGATGTATTATTAGGACAACCATACTTGTGGAAGTGACATGCTGTGTATGAATCAAGGCCCTGTGGTGTTATTGTTACTTTGGGAAATAAGTTGTACAGGATACCAGAGGCAGTACTGCCTACCTCCATCTCTTTGGTTACTACAAAACAATGCAATAAGCTCATTTCCAAAACCGGGAAATTTGTTTTCCTGATGATACACCCTTAAGGAAAGAAGAAGACAGTGGCCACGATCTCTAGATAGGGCCCCTTCGCATGACAACTATAGATGGAAAAGTTCGTGGAGGAGTACGAGGACATCTTAACCTCCCCTGCACGGGTTCCTCTGCACTGTCAGGTCAAGCACTCCATTGATCTAACCCCAGGTGCACCACTGCCCAATGGACCAATATATTGGTGCTCCATTCTAGAGAACGATGAAATCAAGGGGTAGATTCAGGAGCTGCTGTAGAAAAGTCACATCCGTCCAAGTTCAACACCGTGTGGGAGCCCGATCATGTTGGTGAAAAAGAAGGATGGGACTTGGAGACTCTGCATTGACTATCAGACACTGAACAAAATCACTGTCCATAATAGGTACCCGATCCCACAGATTGATGACCTCCTGGACCAACTGAAGGGGGAAACATATTTCAGCAAGATCGATTTGAAGTCAAGATATCACCAGGTACCAATCGAACCCTCTGACGTGTGGAAGACTACCTTCAAAGCCAAGGAGGGCCTTTTCGAATGGTTGGTTTTTCCTTTCGGATTGACGAATGCTCCTGCAACCTTCATGAGGCTAATGGATGACATCTTGTGGCCATTCACCAACTTATTTGTAGTGGTATACTTGGATGACATCCTGATCTTCAACCAGAGTTGGAAAGAGCACCTCAACCACATCTAATAGGTTCTCCAAACACTGCGGCAACACAAGTTATGTGCCAATTTGGAGAAATGCACTTTTGGCATGACCCAGGTTTAGTATCTAGAATACATTATTGATGAGAGGGGAGTGCATGTGGATCTAGCCAATATCTAAGTCATTCAAGATTGGCCATCTCCAACCACTCTAATAGAGCTCTATAGATTTTTAGGTCTTGCCAACTTCTACCGTAGGTTCGTGTTGGAATTTTCTCATATCACTTGGCCCTTGAGTCAAGTCATCAAAGGAGGAGCGAAAGCAAAATTCTTTTGGGCTGAATCTTAACAAAAGGCATTCACATAGTTGAAAGATCACTTCTACTCAACACCAGTGCTCACATTACCAAAATTGCAACAACCATTTGAGGTCAAGATAGATGCCTTTGACTATGTTATTGGGGCAGTCCTTACTCAACACGGGCATCCAGTGGCATATCATAGTGAGACACTTTCAGACACAGTCCAGAAGTATCCCACTTACGACAAAGGGATGTATTCCATTATGTAGGCCTATCGAAAATGGAAGCATTACATTTTGGGGAAGGAAACGGTCATCCACACAGACAACTGACCCCTGTAGTTCATACAGACCCAAGGGAAATCGCATAATGATCACCATCAGAAGTTGTCCACATACCTGAAACAATTCCATTTGAATATCAAGTATAAGAAGGGAAGCACCAATAATGTTGCAAATTTCCTTAGTTGACCACCGATCATGGCAACCACCGTGCTCAACTCTTGTGGGCACGAGACTTCTGATTGGCCACCTCTCTACAAAAGTGACCAAGGATTCAGCCACACATACCAGACACTCTTGGAGGGTCAGCATGTTCCATATTTTCACCTCTAGGATGCCTTGTGAAGCAGCTATGTCACCTTTGTGTTCCTTCAAGCGAGCATGCCAAGATGATTTTGGAAGCACACTACAGTTACGCTGTTGGACATTTCAGGGTGGAGAAAATGGTGGCAGTATTGCAGAAGCATTTCTATTGGCCGAATCTTCGTCAGGATATCAGGAAGTACATCAGATCATGCACTGCCTGTGCCATTGCCAAACTACCCATCAACAAGCAAGGCATCTATACCTCACTACCTACCCCTAGTCGACCTTGGGAATCCATCTCCATGGATTACATGTTGGACCTTCCTTCTACTAAGCATGGAAATGATTGTGTTTTTGTGGTCATCGATAGGTTCTTGAAGATGGCCATTATGGCAGCCTGCAAGAAGAATATCACAACAGAAGCCACTGCTAAACTCTTCTTTGAACGAGTGTGGGTACAGTTTGGTATCCCATAATCTATCATCTCAGATCGGGACAGTAGGTTCCTCAATACATTTTGGTCCAGTCTCTGGTCGATGCTGGACACCAAACTCACTAAGTCCACAGCCTTCCATCCTCAAACTGATGGCCAGACAGAGGTTTTCAACATGATGATCGTACACATTCTGCGCATGTATAACTAAAAGAATCTACACACATGGGATGAGAGCCTCTCCTATGTTCAATATAGCTACAACTGAGCTCTCCATAGCTTAACTGGCCAAAAACCTTTTCAGGTGGGCTTGGGATTCCAGCCACTATGTCCCATCGATGTGGCCATGCCATTTGCAGCTACTCACGCAAATTTGGCTCATGTCTAGTTCGAAACAGCTAAGGAAAATAGATTCATTGAGCACATACAACATATTTGCCAGTAGGTCCATGACATTAAGGAGAAATCAAATGCCAAGTACAAGCAGCGACATGATCAACATTGGGTGTCACACAAATTTTAGGTGGGCGACAAAGTCTGGTTGCATTTGCAAAAGGAACGCATTACTGGAGCCTATCAGAAAATAAGACCACTTTGATATGGTCCTTACACTATTACCAAGGTTGTGGGAGACAATGCATTTGAGCTCAAAATTCCCCCATTCCTTGGCTTGCACCCAGTGTTCAATGTGGACCACCTTAAACCATACTTTCCACAATTACTAGACACATCTGACATTGCAGAACGAGTCACACCCATAGAGTTAAATCTAGATTGCATGTAACAAGTTGAAACTGATCGGAGCATGGACACATAGTTCAAACACACTCGCCAATAGAATATCCAATTGTATCAAGTTGTCAAAGCAGGCCAACTCCTTCACCAAGGCAAGTGGCTCACCAGGTACCAAGTTCAGCAGAAGTTTCCTCATCTCATGGAGGAACTCAATGCAATGGGGACCATTACTTCCTAAGGGGGGTGGAATGATCTAGGTGGATATTGGTGGCCACTCGCTAAGTCCACTTGGACCCCCACCATTGTTTCTTTTATCTTTTTAGTTTCCTTAATTATAACACAATTTACTATTTTTAGCAGTTTTTCAGGTCCTGAACTTTCGGAGCCATTTTGAGGGCCTAAAAGACATCTCTTGGGAAACCTAGGAGCAACATGGGTCCATGGATCAATGTTTTGCTTTCCAAAGTTGTAATTCTCGGATAGATATTTCTAATGAGATATTGTGCACGTCAAATGGAGATCGTATGCCAAAGTTACGACCCTGGGAAGTTGATGTACCAAATTACCCAAATGGGGCCCACAGTTTGGCATTTCATCTTCTAGGGTTAGGTTTTTGGATGTTTAGGGTTTTCCATTTTTTCTCAACAATAAATAGGACATTGAGCCTCATTGTAACACAACTCAAATGCATGTAGCTACCACATCTCTTCTCAAAGGTAAGCTACCATTGCCCTAGCTAGTTTACTTCCATTTCTATTTGTAAGCATATTTCAGTATTTTACGGTAATCGAATGAAGTATTATTTTTGTTACATCTCTATATGTATGGTTATACCTATAATTTGTTGCGTTCCTATTTAAATCCGAGTCAATGAGATATGAGTTTCTATTTATAACAAAGGGTGGGGTGACCCTTGACATTCCCCTTGTGACTCTTCGACTACCCTAATGACTCCAACTACTTTAAAAAAATCATTACATTACATAGTGGTTGTTCACATTCCACTAGTGACACTTGGAATTTGAATTACAACATATTTACAAATAAAAGACATTTTCGACATATATCCATGTGGGATAAAATAGGCTAGATTCATCCTAACAAGACAAAAAACTATTACTTTGAAGCTTGGGGAAAGACCAACTCGACAACCTCCACTTGATGCTTCCTGGTAACGTATTGATGCCACGATTGGTACTACATGATGATGTCCCCAAACTGCTTGATGGTGTCTTTATGGTAGTGGACCATTACATCCACATCATTCAAGTATATGGTCTTGGGACCTATGTCCAACTTGTCTTGAAGCATGTCCAACATAGTGTTTACCATAGCCAGACCACCGATGTAATTTACATATTTTGTGTGCTAAGTTCCAAGTCATCCCTGGTGGCCTCTCGCCTTAGGTGTTCCATGTACATGTCGACCCCTAAACATACATGGTTCTTGTGCTTAGCTTTGGTGAGGGAACCAACATCTATTCACTCTCTTCCTCAGTTGAAGGTTGATCTGAATCATCAACCTATATTGGCATTGTTTACTCTATCATTGTGCCTTGCCTTTGTTCTTCTTCCAATTTTTTCTTCTTTTCTTATTGTTTCCTTATTGGCTCCCATTCTTCCTTCGGTTCTTGTTCTTCTTACTGTGATCTCATTTATGGTACCTACAAGCTATGCTCTTTTTTGTTCCTCTACTTTTCTTTCTATGTCCTCTTCTTCCTTTTTCTTCTATTGTCAAAGATGCTTGCATGAAGATTGAATCCACTTTCATTCTGTAGCTTTGTTCTCCCTTTATTATGTCAACGATTTCCTCTTTCCCTAATCCTGTACTAGATTGTTTCCTTGTGCCACTGCTGCTGGTCTTTTACCATGTTATTATTGATTCCTTTTATGTAAAATGTTGGGCATCTACATGTGTTAGCAAGTAAACTGGTGCTTGCTCAATTGCTTCCCCGATGCTAATTTCAGTGGTCTCTTTTAAAGAAACTCTCTCTGGTGCCATGACACAATGACTACTTGAGAGAAGTGCTTCATGAGTGTGGTACTTGTGGGACAGAAAGGACACTCATGGAAAGCAAACATTAGTTACTAAAAATGTAACTTGACAACATGATCAAGCAGCAACCAAGGCATCTGATGAGATAAATTGTGAAATTTTGAGTAATAAGGGTGACTGAGTGACTGTGGGAACTATGCACTTTGCAGTACTAGTAGTCGGTGTGGAAGCTTGATGATTGGAACTACGCAATACACATGTTGGATTAAGGGGCTTGCACCCAGGTTTAAAGTGTAATACGTACCAACAAAACCCTCAACCATTGGCCCTTTCAGAAATTACCTGCAATCATATCACAGTCTCAACCGAAGTGGTTATGGGAGGTTACAGAACCAAGTTTCTACATCCAGAGGGATATGTGCATTGTCGCGTCTATGTGTTTACTTATTGTTTATGGCATTGGACCCACCAACATGTCATAGGATCTCCCTGGCAAGAAGTCCCAATTAGACCTTAGACCATTTGGTGTGGGAGTCCCAACAGTGGGTTGTATGGTAATGCCTTGACCACGATTTCCAATAGAGGCAAGTAGGATGTCCCTGTTGGTAGCAAGGGTGTGACCGTTGCGGCGAGCCAAGGAAGGTGCATGAGAGGTTCTAACACATGGGGAGTGAGGTGAGTGTACCCCTTGAAAACTTGTAATAGTACTCATCTTGGAAGGGAACACACGAGCAAAGATGCATCACCAGCTGGAAAGAAAGATAGTGAGAAATCCAATGTGATGTTCAAACGAACAACACATATACAACAAGATTCATTAAATTGGATAGAAAATAGTTCATGCACAAATGTGTAAGTTAAATAACATACATTGCTACAGCCACTAGAATATTCCAACTACAATAACAACATATGCATGAAAACATGTTGGCTCTATTATATTAACAAGTGTAAGTTCCAGTCCTACAATACGTCCATGTACACTCGCTAGTTCCAATAGTAGAGCATTATAACTACAACCGCCTACTCCTCCAAAGAGATATACTAGCTCTACATAGTGGAGAAGCCAAGGAGAATTACAATACTATCCAATATTTCTCTAAGATACTCCTATCGAAGATTTTCTAACCAAAATGCTATACAATGAGTTATGAGGTACTATTTATAGTAAATGGTGGGGTGACCCTTGAAATTCCCCTTTGAGACCATTCATCTATACTCATGACTCTTCAACTACTCTATGAATGTTACATTCAACTATCAATAGTTGAACTTCCACTTGACAAGACGTTACATTACAATGCACATGTGCCCATGTGAGACAAAATGGCTTAAGGAAGCCAAGAAAGACATCACTGACTCTCGAACCATTGTGGTGAGCTAAACTCTTTGACATGCTTGTGATGGTCAAAGGTGGTAAGATGATGGTAAGATTGGTTTTCCATTATGGTGTTCATCCACTCAACGATGACCTCTTGTTGAAGCGAACTCTTGCCTTCGTTTCATCCGGGTGCACTGATATGGCTCCTTTGTCCAACGCATTTGATATCATACACACGTCATCTTGGTGCAACTGGACCAGCAACATGTTGATGCATACTATCTACGCTGCTCTCCAAGCATGTGCTGGTGGTTGTGTGCATCAACCTGTCTTAGTAGATGTTATGCACCAGTCAGACTTGCTTCTTGTCTTTGCCTTGGTGACTGTGCTAAATGGATGGGATCACATGAGTGCGCACAATGAAATGCATGCTGCTGCATTCCCTTGCATGCAATCAACAACACTTCTCACCTTTTCTGCTCCATGCCAGGTGGTGGGATGGATCTATAACTTGTACGAGCGCAGTTTCATTCGTGAGTGCATGTTGTGCCCCTTGTTATACCTATTCTTGCTGCAACTCATTCTCTCATCTATGCAACTCCTATTCTCCCTAGAGTTGTTGCTTTAGCAAATGCAAATTCTTCTCTATTCCATTCTCTACCTTCATGTGATCTTCATGTCACGCCGTCACCTCATAGCCTGAGTCTCCAAAGTTGCTTTCATCATAAGTGGATCTTCTTGAGCTTGCAACTTTGTTCCACCTCTATGTTGTTAACAACCTTCCTCTCACATTCGTTGCGTGCATGTATGCTACCTTCAGCTGTTGTTGATGGTGTTGCTTGTTGTGATGTTGCTACCATATTATATTGATGTCCTTGTCTACGAACAACTTGATGTCTTTGTGGGTAGGCAAGTTCATAAACAGTTGATCGACTGCATCCCCAAGTGTGCTCTGAATAATGTCTTTGGCTCTGCTCTCTGGGAAACCATTGTATATGTGCTACTGAGAGGCAGATCAACACCAGTAATACTTGGAGACATTGAAACACTCATGACAAGCAATTTGTCAGTAGAAAACTGAAATGAACTTGAGAAATGACTTCCAACATACCTGTATGACTGACCATGAAGGTTGCACAATTTCTGTCGGGAGGTCAGGACACTGACTACCAAAACTGCGCAAGGCATAGTTTGGGTTGTCAGTAGGTTGACTGACTACTGGAACTACACAATGCACATTCTAGCCTAACCTATTGAGGACTAAAATCGTGCAATGTAGAACTTCAGTGAGCAGTGACATGCAACCAGCAAACTGCATTGCATAGTTTCTGGGGCTAGTAGGACACTGCCTCCAAGAATTACATAATGCAATCCTGGAGATCAGTGCTTGGCCAGAATTGTGCAATTTTTGGAGGGAAGGTAGAGCCTTTGCTTTTGGAAATGTGCAGTGCAAGCCATGCAAGGCACGATCCTGACCAAGGCAGCCTAGTCTGGCCAACAAGCGACTGAAAACATGAGAAGTGTGAATACATGATGAGATGAGTGCAAATAAGAGTGAATATTAATTCATGCAAATAACAAGCACATGATTCAACAAACAGGAAATCATGCATGTGTGTGAAGCAAGTTGCCACAATGACGACTATCCATGCAAAATAGTGTCATGCATGTGAGAGTAGTGAGATGAAAACAAAAACTAAAATGGTGCTTCTACAAGCTAACATGCATAAAAACAACAACAAATGCTCACTGAAATCAAGAAGAAAATAATCATAAAAAATGACAGAAATGCAATACAAGACATGGAAGGTGGTCTTACCCCAAAACAGATGAGTTGAATGTGTCGACGACTCCTAGATGCAATGTGGGATGTCAAAGTTGCAACGTCAATGTGAGGAATGAGCTCTGTAGCACTTGGTTCATGTGTTTTGGTGAAATCGAAGATGTGACACACATGCCACAAAGATAGGAAGAGCGACACTTGGTGGGAGGTTTCTGAAACAATCCCCGCATGCGACCTCGAGCTGCTAAAATTAGATCCCTCAATCAAGGGATGCCTTTACATGATGCCTTGGGAGAAGCAACCCATACATGTAAATCCATTTTGCTCGGTCTGGGAGGGAACCGATCAACTCAACTGCACATGCAATAGTATACTCAACGGGGAGCATTTATGGGAGGGATTTGGGTTGGTTGCCTATAGGGATTGTGAAATTTCTGGGCAGAGCAACTGTTTGCTGCCCAGAATTGTACAATTTATGGGCTAAGCAGTCTTGCTAGGAGGAATTGTGCAATTTTTTCAGTGAACAGTGACAGGACAATTTGCGCAATTATGGAGACCATTAAGTTTCCAGATATAATTTCACAATTTCTAGAGTGAAGGATGGTTCCCCTCCAGAATTGTGCAATTTCTTGAGGGAGATGCTCATACTGCAGCTGGACCAAGTCTAGTGAAACGATCTATCAGGGGGATGAAACAAGTTTTGATGGACAAGTTGTCATTCTGCAAGAAAATCATTGAATCTTGTGTACTTGACAAGGCAATACATGTTGCTGTGAAAGGTTGGTAGGGAGGCTCCAAAAAGAAGCTAAGGAAAAATTTTGGAGGGTAGTTGTAGTTGCTACAACACTTGATGACACACTGGTAGAACTCTAGCTCTTTTAATGTTCCTTGTTCGTGAAAATCAAGTCTAACACCTCTAGAAGTATTGTTCAATTCTCAGTTTGTCTTGGTTTCCACACTATCTTGATTGTAAGATGTAGCATTTGTCAATCTCTTGGTCGATTGGCACACATTCCAAGTGAAGTCAACACAATTGTCACGAATGGGGTTGAGGGTATATTGGTGCATAAGTAGTATAATCGTTAGAGTCTTAGTTTCATCTCTGTTTTTGCTCCACTCCTAGTAGGCCTAGATACTACTCTGACGGAGTCATGCAGGAACACAAGCATCGCTTCATTGCCAGCGACCTTGGTCAGTACCTTGATGGAGTTACTTGCATCAGCTCTCTACACACGAAGCCTTTCTCTTCTTTTGCCTTATTCATTTTTTATTTTTTTCATCTTTTCATAATTGCGCATAACACGTATTCATTTTAGAGGCGGAAGAGGGATGCTGACTTATTGAGAGCAAAAGAGGTTTTTCCTTCAGATAATTAGTTTATTATATACCTCTGACATGCTCGTTAAGGTTTTCCCCATCACCTTACTCTACTTGATAGTTAATGCAAAAACAACCGACTAGTGTAGGTGACACTTGTTAGCACCCAAGAATTTTGGTTTCATGAAGGTTCACTTCCAACAATACATATTTTCCATAGACATACCATGGAATAGAAGTAACAATTTCATCATATAGAGGCAGGATGACAGATAACCAAGTAGTTGTAGCTATACAAGGCCTCTTGTACTTTTATCCATCTTGTTTCAAGATTCATGCATGGTTTCATGCGAAACTAACCTATGACAAAAACAAGAAAACAAATAGCAAAGCAAAGTAGAAGCATAAGTAAATGTGAAAGAAAAGTGATTAAGAAAATAAGCAAGCAGACAAACAAACATGCAAAGCAAGAAAGCAAACAAGCATGCAAGCAAGCAAATTGAAAGCAAATGCTACTCCTAATCCTGAGCTAATGGCGCATGGGCCGGATCACATGAAGTGATATTTTCACTGTAGCCACTGGTGCATTAGTTGACCCATGTTGGTGAAGGCATGGTTTGGGAACAACACAGTTGTGTGAACCAACAAATGTGAAAGCTACAGCAATGAAAACAGACACACTCTGAGCTTACAAGCATCCACAGAACAAAAATGAGTGCAAGCACATGACATGCACTCTGTGGGCTTACCACGATGTTTTGTGACACTACATGTAGATGTTAAGTATACACACACTCTTGACTATGACCTGAAAGCACACGTGAGGAAGGTAGACCACTTGCATTACACAAGTGTGCTAGCTGAGTAATATTCCTCTAATGCATGAGCGATGGGATCGTGTAGTTCAAGTGGAGGAAGTGAAATTTGAGTGTTAGATTGATCTACAATGCGTAAAGATGAGTGATGAGGAGCCTTGCGTGTTTGAACAATTTCCTAATCAGAAGTGAAACCAACATTAGGACAGTGAGGGCCTGACATAAACATCAGCTCGGGCTAAAGTGCCTCAATAGTCTACGAAGTTTCGACTTCGTTGACATATGGATCATTGTAGACTAGTGTCTTAGATGAATTAACAATATTTGAATAAATATTTTGATTGGAGAAGAAGTAGAGAGATCACAACAACCAATATCAGAAAATTCAGGATGTTTGTTGGCATCCTCATGATTTGATGAATCACACAGAGGGGTAGATGAGAAGCAAGGATGTTCATCCTCTATGTTTTTGGAAAAAATAGTTGAAAAATCAAGTGGATGTTTAAATAATGATTGGTCTTATCCATTGTCAAATGATGGATTGACAACCGGTGTGTCCCGCGAATGATCAACAATGGGTGCTTCCATGGATGGAGATACACATGAAAAATTTGGGATGGCAGGATCACCAAGGAGGTGAGGAAAAAATGGAGGAGGTACGGATAGACACCGATGGTTCTCTGCTGGTAGCAGATGTTCAATCTCCCAGTCATACTTTTCTCTTTGCAAATGACATTGCATGCTAGTTGTGAAACACCAACTACATCGATATATTGATCCTTGTTCAAAATAGGTGTAAATTTTGGGACAAAAGAACACAATATAGTGCAATCCAGAGGATAATTAGAACACGAGGATGGAGGTTGAGGAATGGAATACATGTGATAACCCATGGGATTCCCAACCAAGCTGATGTGAAAATCAGAAGGAGCGATGTCGAGAGGATGTGACGGTTGAACAGATGTGTGTTCATGCTCTCCCACATCACTCTGCGATGGTGGAGCTGTTTGATGAGGGGACGATGGGCAGTCAATTGTGATGGCGACAGTGTCCAGTTTTGATTGTGTAGCTCCATCACCAAAGTATGCTGAGCAGGGTTTGAGCTTGAAATTTTTCTTGGGATTGACAGATTGGATAAGGTAGTATTCAAATCCTTCCATGAGATACTGAAATTTCATCTGACTTTTTGGGGCTTGAAACATGAATAGACGGAAGCCCTCTGAAAAATCCATAGGTGATTCGTGCGAGCCTTCCATTGTTTTAACAATTTTTTATCAAGTACTTCAGGATCAAAATCGCAGAACACAGATTTGATTAGATTGCTGAACTTCTTGAATGAGTGCACAAAGTTATGAGGTAGTGTGCCGCACCATTGTGATGGGTGCTTGTGAAGTGTGTGTGCGAGCAATGAACAAACCTCTGTTTCATTAAAATCTTTCATGACCTACATGAGAGCATGGAAGTTATCTAAGTGCTTAGGCCAAGCCACTTTGCCTTCACCATCATACGTGATTTGTGACAAGTGATCCTAGAACTCCCTATCGATGTGAAATATATGTCCGTCGAACAGAAATTTCAGAGGGTGAACTATAACCAACTCCATGATAACATTGTGAAAATTTAAACCAAATGATGAGGGCTCAGGTTGTCATCTGGCCCTCCTTCTAGCACCTGTTATCAATCAGGTTGTCCCTAGGCTCCTATTAGGGATACGGTCGAGGTAACCACAAACCAATCTTCTGATTGCAGGTTCTAGCCCACCTGCAATTGGAGAGGGCTCTCTCCTTTAGATTCAAACTTAGTTGATCTAGATTCAACCTCAGTTGATGATTTTAGGCTAGCTTTCTGACTTCAAGGGAATGTTGATTGTGATTGGGAGGAAGGTAGGATTCTTGAGTAAAGAGGCACAGTAAGGTATTATAAGTTCTGAACCATTGGGCATGGAGTCATAGATTGAGGCATGCGAGCGTTTTCTTGGTCACAAGGGGATACGGAGCGGGATAGCCACGCAGGATACATTATTCAGTCTGTTGAAAGTACGGGATGAATATTAGAGATGAAAGGCAAAAGAGAATCATTTCATCATGCTGACAAAGGGGAGAAGTGGATGAGTGGGATCCCGGAGCAATTAAGAATTCCAAAGACATGCACTCATATATGAAAGAAACAGGGTAAACTAGAGCAGTTAAGAATTCTAGCTCATAACTGTTTCAGCAGAAAACATCG
>APFE030008080.1:433-16412 GCA_000404065.3 Pinus taeda | reverse complement strand
AGGAATTTGGCGGATCTAAGGGATGGGAAGTGTTTGATAAGGTACATGAAGGATAGGGGAAGGTGTATGAACATCAGGAAACAAGTTTTGCCGATGATTTGACCATCCGAGAGAAAATGGCTTCAAAACCCTAGGAGAGGGAAATGACCTTGCCTGGGTGCAACTGAAGCATGAACAAGACGTAAAATGACTCATTAGACACTGACATGATAATGACAACCCTATGAATGATGATAGACTCAGCTAAATGATGACATAGACCACCATTTGGACAACTTTAGAAGGAGTGAAAGCAAAACCTAGACCTAATGCCTAGTGACCAAATTTTGCTTGAAAACTCACTGAAATGACAAAATTTGACCTTGACACTTCAAAATCACTTTGTAAGAGCACATTTGATCACTGGAGGAAGGATGTAAAGACTGACACTAACACTGACAAAGGGGAGAAATGGATGAGTGGGATCCCGGAGCAATTAAGAATTCCAAAGACATGCACCCATATACGAAAGAAACAGGGTAAACTAGAGCAGTTAAGAATTCTAGCTCATGACCGTTTCAGAAGAAAACATCGAAAAGTGCAGAAATTGAACTTAAGGTGTACTTAAACAAATGTTAAGCTATTCTTTTTTCCTGCAACTTAGAATGGCGGAAAGATGATAAAAACATAAAATAAACAGGGAGGAAGAACACTTATTGGATCATTCAGAGACACAGGAATTCCGTGATCATTCCTTGGCCAAGAGAAAACAGCAAGTTGTTTCGCAATCCATGCTTTCAGCAATCTTTGATTATGAAAAATATGACAGTTACAGTGCGAGTCTTTACTCAGAGAAATTGTTGGAAAGGAAACTGACCAACAACTACTACTACCAACCAACCAACCCTTCACAATATCACTTCGGGTGGTATTTATAAACAAAATATCAGGAAGACATCATTACAATTGGCCTTGATAGGTCTGCTTAGAACTCTTTGACAATCTAAATGCTATTGAAATTAAATGCAAGTAAATCATTTTTGACTACGCTGGGGGCAGCTGGATCGGAACAGGTGACGAGGTGGCCCTTGGGGACTAGATTCGGTGCTGCTAAAGTGAATGAGCTGTGGGGCTACAGTTCGACTTTGGTGCGAATTGAATGTGCAATTATTACGATTTGAGAGCTTCAAGTGACTTCGCTCTCCTTCTGTGAATCTGCTGGAAGATATTCAATTTTCTCCTGCTTTGGGCCACCGCTCAAGATATTCTCTGATACACTTTGCCGCTACATTGATGGTTTCCGCCGTCGACTGATACTCTTTGAATGCTTGATATCTGCTGATTTGATCTGATACACTTTAAACTCTGTGATTGATCTGCTGCTGTCTTCAAACCGGATCCTTTGGCACGCTTGGGCAATTTTTGGGCTCTTTCGGCGCGCAGTGGGCTCGGCAACCGGAAGATTCCCTGAAGATTCCTCGAAATGGCCCATTTCCCGTAGCGATGCGCGAATAGCGCTTCGCGCTATTCCCGCATCGGAAACTGCCTCTGTTTCTCGATCTGGAGCTCCGAAGTGCGACTTTTCTTTCTACGCGAAGCTTTTTCGGCTTTTTTGGCTGCTGACGTAAGCATGGCGTCGGCTGTACGATGGATGATGTCATCTGTGGATCCCTGGTACAATGCGACGTGGTGAGGTACTTGATAGACTGTGGTGAAGAGACTCCGATGCGATATCACGATATCGCGTCGGCGGGAAGGAGGGGGATCATTAGGTTGGGCATTTGGCGCTTGCAACTGCCGATATGCGATATGCGATATCGCATCGGCGGAGAGGAAAGGTGGACGGGTTGGACACTCGACATTTGTGATCGTCGATCTCCGATATCGCAATATCGCATCGGCGAGGGACGGATGGGCTATGCTTGGTGTGAATGCGAGAGTGCGAGGTTGCGACGCGAAAACAGTTTTGAGGGGAAACATAAGAAAGTGAGTGTGACGGTCATATAAGGTTTTCGGAAGGGGTCCGACTACCTCGGGGGAACTTTATACTTTGGAAGGAGTCCATCGTATTTTGGGAAGTGGTTAGGGGGTCGGGGCTCTTGCTTAGTTTCTGATAAACTGAACAATTTCCGGGAACTGATATGGTTATTTTTCAACCAGGGGAGGGATATTACATAAGGGATTTTTAGTTAATATTAATACAGGGACGGGAATTATGGGGAGCTAGATAATAATGTTAGTGGTCAATATGGAGATGATAAGAAAGCGCTAAGTTCGGGAGACTTAGGCTATTACAGGGGGTAGGACCATACTTCGGGAGAAGATATGGAACAACTTTGAGTAAAGCAGATCTTTACTCAAGCGGAATGATGAATATGATGAACTTAAGAGGTGTCAAGCAGATCTTGACCTCTTTTGGGATGTTAGTTAATGATTGGGAAAAAAGAGAAGGGAAGTTAGTTATACCTCAATTGAGCCTTTTTTCTTACAAATCTTTGCTGATTATGTTCTGCATGATATTATGCCTGCAAACTTGGAACTTGTCAGCAATTCAACAGCCTCAGAACTACCTACCCAGCCTACTTTCCTAGAATTTTTTCTTCTTTTGCTTGGGGGTGCACTTAGACTTGCAAACCCATCATACATTTTCTTTTGATGCTTTCCTATCTACATACTACCCTTATTTCTTCCAGAGCCCAGATTAAACGGTTGGACTCTTCTATTTCTCTACCTATCTAAGAGTCTGCCAAGATTAAACTGTTTGGACAGACTTACAATCTCTATATTCTAAAACAAGAAATTTAAACCTAGGGAGACCAAGATTAAACTGTTTGGACCTCCCTTTAACTAACAGTAGCGATACCAGGAAAACTTTACAAAATTTGAAAGCAATTGAATGAACTTGAAGTAGCCTTCTTCATATGGAGACTGTTTAAGCAAATATGGAGCATTGCAGCAAGCAAAGTACAACATATTTGGCCTGTGAAATGCCAATCATGAAATATGAATACCTGCTGCAGCAGGAGCTAACAGCACCAAAAATGTTGACGATGCTCAACCCACCAGCATGTTAGGCTATCTCCCCGGTAAGAAGTCCGAAGTAGACCTCATAGCGTTTGGTGCAGTAATCCCAGTAGTGGGTCATACGATAATGCCATGACCGTGATTTTGCATAGAGGAAAGTAAGATGTCCTTATTGGTAGCAAGGGTGTGACAACTGTGAAAAGCCAAAGAAGGTGAATGAGAGGTTCTAACAAATGGGGAGTGAGGTGAGTGTGCCCCTTGGAAACCTGTAACAGTACTTGGCTTGGAAGAGAACACACAGAAAAGATGCATCACCGGTTGGAAAGAAAGATAGTGAGAAATCCAAATTGATGTTAAAACCAATAGCACATATGCAGCAAGATTCATACAATTGCATACAAAATAGTTCAGACACAAATGCCTAAGTTAAATAACATACATTGATACAACAACCAGAATAGTCCAACTGCAAGAACAACATATGCATGAAAACATGTTGGCTCTGTTATATTAAGAAGTTTAAGTTCCAATCATATAATACATCCATGTACACCCGCTAGTTCCAATAATGGAATTTTACAACCACAACCACCTACTCCTCCAAAGAGATATACTAGCTCTGTCGAGTGGATAAGCCAAGGCACATTACAATACTATCCAAGCTTTCTCTAAGATACTCCTATCGAAGCTGGGCTAACCAAAATCCTATACAATGAGTTATGAGGTACTATTTATAGCAAAGGGTGGGTGACCCTTGGCATTTCCCTTTGTGGCCATTCATCATGACTCTTCAACTATTCTATAACTATTACATTCAACTATAGACACTTGAAATTCCACTTGCCAAGACATTAGATACAATTCACATGTGCCCATGTGAGAAAAAATGGCTTGAGCAAGCCATGCAAGACATGACTGACACTCGGACCATTGTGGTGAGACAAACTCTTTGACATGCTTGTGATGGTTGAAGGTGGTGAGATGATGCCAAGCTTGGTTGTCCGTGATGGTGTTTGTGCACTCAACGGTGGCCTCTTGCGGGAGTGAACTCTTGCCTTCATTGCATCCAGGTGCACTGAAATGGCTCCTCTATCAAACTCATCTGATATCATGTGCATGGTCATCGTTGTGTGATTGGACTGGAAACATGTTGATGCATAATGTCTACGCTTCTCCCCAAGCATGTGATGGTGGTAGTACACATCAACCTGTCGAATTACATGTTAAGCTAGAGTTAGAATTGCTTCTTTTCTTCACCTCGGTGAGTGTTCTGAATGGGTGGGATCGCATGAATGCGCATAATGACATCCATGTTGTTGCATTCCCTTACATGACATCAACAACACTCCTCACCTTGTGTTCTTCGTGCCAGCTATTGAGATGGATCTATAACTTGTACATGCACAGTTTCCTCTATGAATTCATGTTGTGCCCCTTGATGTACATGTTCATGATGCAACTCATTCTCTTGTCTATGAAGCTCTTGTTCTCCCTCGAGTTGTGGCTTCAACACATGCGACTCCTTCTTTGTTTTGTTCTCTACCTTCACGTGATCTTCACCTTGGTTATTTTATTTGATCATTGAAATTTCAGTCCTCCATCTCCAGTTGTGGGATGTTCCCCAACACTTCATAGTCAGACGACACTTCCTCTGGAAGCAATGGAAAATTACCAAACTTCACATCTTTTGGGTGCTTCACTAGCTTGGCACTCGTTTTTCTCAGTGGCATGTAAGGTGGGAGCACAAAGGGAATTTCTACGCGCTATGCCTCCATCCGGTGTAATTCAGCCTCCTCTTTACTGTCATTGATATATTAAGGTACCTTCTACTGAATTGGCTTCTTTCCCTTCTACGCAGGTTTGTTCCCCTTGTCTTCCCTATTCTTAGTTCGTAGCTCTTTTTATGTCTTCTTCCTCGACGATGTTCTTAGTTCTACCTCAGATAACTTACCTTGCCTCTATTCTTGTTTCTTTTATGGCTGAGCTTCTATGGGCACCTGCTTTCTCAACAACCTCACATGCCTTGGGAACATGGGTACATTCATCGCTATGGTTTTATTGGCCTATGGTTCCATAATACCTGCTAATCCTCTCTCTACAAATTCTCTAGAATGTTCCTCAAAGCTTCTCTCAAACATTTAGTATCTCACTTCTCTCACACTTAGTTACAACTTATCAAATTCTCTACACAACAAAGTGTAAAATGTGGCACAGGATATGGTTTTTATAATGATTTTGAATTTCCAACCCCATGGTTGGTTAAGATATTTGTCATTTAATGCAGGTATGGTGCTAGATTGAGCCAGTTGTGCCTCATAAATGCATTTCTCCTAGGCCCTTTAAAGACATCTTCCTTTTAATGGTAGCTTTTTCCTTCTAATGGTCATACTTTAAGCCAACTTTGACAAACCTTCCCTCCTGGTGCAGTTCCTTCAGACTTTGTCATACTCTGAAGTATCACACATTAATTTGCCTTCGATGAAGTGCCTTTCTGCAGAGTATTTTATAGTCTCATGCCCACTTTCAACTTCAAGTGGCACTAAGACTTACTTCCCTTTGCTTTTTAGTGCAAAGTTCTAGGGACACAATTGTCCTTGTATACTTTCAATCTGCTTCCATTCACTCATCCTGGAATCAACTGACCATTTAACTTCACGAGCTAAACTACACCACAATTAGGGATGTTCTTAATGATATATGGTCCTAGCCAATGAGTCTTAAATTTTCCTGGGAACTTCACAAATTTGTTGTCATATAATAGTACAAGATCTCCTTCCTAGAATGTCTTGTTCTTGATGTGCCTGTCATGCCTGGCTTTCTCCCTTGTTTTTTGCACTTAGTGATGGAAGCTTGCTATGAACCTGTCTTCTTCTAGAGCCAGTAATTATGACATCCTTTCCTTCATAATGTCAAGGTCTGCCATATATGTGAACACCTCAATCCTCAACGTTGGCCCAATGTACTCCATAGGCATAATTTCCTCTTATCCATATACCAACCTAAAAGGTGTCTTCCCCGTCAATTTATTGCATGTTGTCCTGTATGCCCACAACACCACTGGAATCCTCAGATCTGAGTCATCTTTGTTTACTTTGCATATGTTGGTCAATCAATTGTCCAGAATCTTACTGAAATATTCCACTATTCCATTTTCCCGAGGATGATAAGGAGTGCTTTTCTCATGGTACACTTGAAATTCCTCATTCAATGCTTCAATGTTCTTATTCAAAATGTGTGTCCCTTAGTCACTCATCAAAATATTTGGGTAGCCAAATCTGGATAGTATATATTCAAATATTAACTTCCTAGTAGTTTCTGCATTGCAATCCTTCACTGGATGTGCTCCGGCCCATATTTTCAAATAATCAGTTGCAGTGATTATATACCTTGCACCATTCCTTTTCTGTGGTGTATTGATAGATCCAACAAATTCAATAGCCCATTTATCAAAATCTTGCAAATTTACGTGTGGTACTAGTGGCATCTCATCTCTCCTAGATGGCTTCCCTATTCTTTGACATACATCACTTGCCTGGTAGAATTCTTTTGCATCCTTCTGTACTATGGGCGAACATAACCCAACTCTCAAGATTTTCTGTGCGGTGGCCTTCCAAGCATAATGTCCACTTGCGATTCCTCCATGAGCTTCTGTCAGAATACTATGTCTTTTGTGTTTAGGGACATATCTACACAGTATTTTATCTGGTCCTATTTTGTACAAGTGTCAAGAAATCAACCGTTATTATTACAAACTCCTTCTTTTTCTTTAGAGTTTACTCTGTAGGCGCCATTTATGTATCCAGAAAATGAATAATATTCATGAAGTGATCATTTGCAATTCGAATTGCAAATAATTATGCATCAGGTAGGTTATCTTCAATACTTGTGGGTTCTTCTCCTATCTCTATCCTTGATAGATTATCAAGCCTGGTATTCAATCTTCTTGGCTTTAGTACAACCTTGAGGTCATACTCCTGGAACAGTAACAACCATCGATAGATTTTTCCTCCTAAAACAAACTTATTCACCAAATATTTTAGCGCAGAGTGATCGGTGAAAATATTGAGATGTGCTCCCAACAAATAGTGCTCGAATTTCTGCAATGTATATATCATATCTAATCCATCTCTTTCTATCATGCTATATTTCTTTACTGCCTTGGAGTTTTATGCTTGCAAATTCTATGGGGTGATCAATTTCTCCGGCTCCTAGCTGTGCTAGTACTATACCCAATGCTCTGCAAGACGCATCAACATGTACATGAAACTCCTTATTCCAGTATGGGAAAACTAGAATAGGTGCAATCACCATATTCTCTTTCAGTAAATCCAAACTTTTTTGGCACTCTTCTCTCCACTAAAAATTCATGCATTTCTTCAACAATTTCTCCATCGACACAGTTATCTAAGCATACCCCTTTACAAAATTTCTGTAATAGCCAGTGTGTCCTAGTGTTTTGTGTAGTTTTATCACTCTTTTTCAGTGATAGAAAGTTCACAATAACTATGAGCTTTGCAGGATCAACCATTAATCCATGATTACAAATTACATGTCCCAACAGTATACCAAATGGTTCACAAAAGATACACTTTTTTAAGTTCAATAATATATGGTATTGTCTACATGTATGTAGCATCAACCTCAAGCTCACCACATGCTTCTTTAACATCCCAAAAATTGTCCAATTGTCGAAGTAAACTTTCAAAAATTTGTGTATATATTCTTTGAAGGCTACAACTACAACTCTGGAAAATATGGCAGGAGAATTCTTCAAACCAAAATGCATCACTATGTACTAGTAAGAGACCCATTTTGCAACAAAGGTTGTCTTATGTCTATCATCTGGCGTAATTATGATTTGATGGTACCCCGAAAATCCATCTGTGAAAGAATAGGCCACTTTTTCTCCTTCATTGGCCAATACTTTATTTGTAAATGATGTAGGGAAGGGGTCATGCAGACATGAATATTTCAATTTTCTCAAGTCCACACAAATTTTGATTTACCCTTTTGCCTTTTTTCCTAAACAACCATGGGATTCACCCATTTAGACTCTTTGACAGGTTCGATGATCCTAGTTGCTATCATCTTATCTAATTCTTCCTTCACCTTTTCCTTATATTTTAGATTCAGCCTACAAGGTCTTTGTTTGACATTCTTTGCACTAGGCTTTAGAGTCCTAATCTTTAAAACTCCAAGTCTCCTACTATGCCCTTCATATCTAAGAACTTAGTGGAAACAACCTGCGATACTCATGCAAATGATTTACAATCTTGGTGATTGTGTCTTCATCCCAATAATCTACTATTTTTGCAAACTTTGGCCCATCTTCTGATCCTATATTCACATTCTTTGTCTTTAATGGCTTCGTTAAATTAGGCATCTCTATTTTAGGTCCATTCACTTCGCGGTGACCTTGAGATTTTGCGATGTCGATTTTGCGAGGATCTTCCTCCTCTTCTGTAGTGATATTGTAGCATTCCATTCCTTTAATTAACTACGAGGCCCAATCAGGTTCCATGTACATGGAACTTCATTTTCAAAAATATTCTTCTTAACTCTCTGAAGGGTTGCATATATATGTGGACAATCATGTTCAAAACTAAATTCATTATAAATCCATCAACCATCTCTACCCAGCTTGTAGTACCATGTCACAAGTTTGTTTCCAAATACCAATTCCAAGGAATTATCTTCAATATATTGATGAACCCATGTGTCCATTCCTCTCATGGAATTTCTTCCCATCTTGTCATAAAGAGTTGTATTTGTTCTCTAGGATCAATTTGACCATCATACTTATTTGCCAGTTTTGTTTCTACTTGACAAAACCTTACCCACATCAATCTTCGACATTGTTTCCAACCTCTTATATTATTCTTATGTGTACCTCACCATCTACCAGGGGTATCTCTTAAGGCTAGATTCAGTGCTAACAACCTCTGGCATTCTAGCACTTGTCTTTAATAATCTCCAAAGAAAGTATCGACATTATCTGAACCATCATAAAAAGGTAAATCACGTACCTCTTCTCTCATACAATGTTCTGCTTTACTGATCCTTGAACATCGTCTTGTAGATACTTCATGTAACCTATTTTTCCTTTTTCTAATTCCTCTTCTGAATTTGAAGTGGAGGAATTGTCTTGCTCCCAACCCAATTTTCCATTAGCAGTAGTGTTGTTCCATTTTTCTCCTTTTGTTTTTATTTGGTAAATGTTGTTGATGTTGTCTACATTGTACTCCTCTTTAATAGGTTTAATATAACTCTCTCCTTCTGATCGATCTAATGGAACAATGACTCTCACATTGTTTCTTTCAAATATCATTTTCATTTTATTCAAGTTAAATATAGCCATGTTACCAAAATACCAATCCAATCCAAGCAATGCAGGATAGGGATTACTATCATCCACAATTTCGATGACTTCAAAGTTAGTAGTAGTGCGCACTCCTTCAATTTCTACTATGATATTTGAAAACCTTCCTATAGGAAAAATCTTCTCTTGGTTCACCATATTCAGCTAGCTTAGTGACCATTGCAACTTCGGCTTACCCATCAATTACCAAGTTTGCTACGGTAAGACATTGGCATTGCATCCTAGATCCACAATAACTTGATCCATGCCATATTCTCAAATCTGTGTAGTTAGTCTCATTTATTTTCCAGTCGTCTTCTTATTTCAATGTAGTTTTTTTACTTCACACATATCACTCTGTGGTACTTCGAGAGATGCACAAGAGTCTATCATTTCTTGCAATCCTTCAACAAATTTCTAGTTTCTTAACAATTTCATGCAAGTCGCAAGAAAATACTTCAAAATATCTGGATCCACATCTTGTGTCGTAGGTGGTACTATCTCGCAGTTATTATTCTATGTTGGCTGTGTAGTAGAGGTTGAATCCCCATCTTCCATAAAGCTTCACCTTACCTCCATGAATACTTTCTTTTCCTTCTGAATATCAAATGTAGGGGATTTTTTAGTAGTTTTTCTTACCCATCTATCTTCAATTTTCTTTTTCGGATCGACTTTATCATCTCCAGTCGCAACTCCACTTCTTGTTAAAATGATGATGTGTGATTCATCCTCCCTTGGCTCAACGGTCATCATCTGAATATTTGTTGTAGGTTACTGGTTCCTTTTCTCCTGTATATTCATGATACAGATGGTATATTCTTTTATCATGTGATCAAAATACTTACAATAGTTGCAGGTTGTCATAGGGTTATGACAGTGTCTTGTGAACTTTCCTTCCTATCCATAGTTATAACAGATAATTTTGTCGCATCCTCAACCAACTCGTCGTCCTCGTCCTCATCCTCATCCTTGGAAACCTCCTTGACTAACATGCTGGCATGGCTCCTCATGTGTATGTCCTTCAGCTTGCAGTCTATAAGCATCGACAATGTGCTCCATCATTAGGTCATAACTTCGACAATTTTTCTCATCATCGCCTACTGATTTACAAGATATGTGAAAAAACTACTTTCAGGTCTATATGTTCTTCTATAATAAATTTAAATCCTCAGAGTGATGTTTGTCTCTCATTCTACAAATCTTGCAGCACAAACTTGATCTTGGGTTTACTAGATTAGGTGCTCCACTTGCCAAATAATCTTTGAACACCTGGAATTGATCCTTATAATGTCCCTCTACTTTTCATTTTGTACACCATACTTCTGATATGGTTTCTTTACCTTTCTTTAGATCTTTCAATTCCAAGGTCAAATTTTCTAGTTGGCTCTAAATCTTATGTACTCTTGCATAATTATCTCTGACCAGCGATGCTTCCAGCTTCATCACAATCTCGAATGCTTTAGCTTGAGTCGCGATATTCTGTTGTGTCAAGGGTAAGACGATATGTGGAAATATCTTGGCTATAAACCACTCTTTATGTTATTTTGGGGGTATGATAAAGTTTACCTGTCCTATTAACACCTTGAATCGTTGATCCAACTCCCACATGGAATCTGTAGCTGATTGTTTGGTTTGTTTCAACTCCCTGATTCACTGTGATTCTGACTTCATCTTCTTCAATTATGATACCGACACTTTCTTAATATAATCCAATGAAGCAACCAGATTAGTCACAGTGTACTTCATGTACCATGCCAATGCTCTTTCTCGCAACGTCTTAATGAGTTGTGCCTTCTTTGCATATTCTTCAGTGATCTGTCTTGATTTCCATACTGCATCAACTACAAACCAGAACTGGTAAGGATGCTCTGATCCAAGGCCTCTGAAGGTAGGCAGCTTAATGTGATCACCCATTTTTCTTCTAGGGGGTCTAGCTAGAGGGGGAGGGGAATTATGGAGAGGGGGATGTGGGGTAAGGGGAATAGATGGATGGGGAATCCCAAATATGCCCTGATTTTTCTCTACTCCTAACTTCAATACACCTTCAAGATGGGAGGGGGGATATCACAGGGTTTTGGGTTTACCTCCTTCTTCTTCACTCTTAGACCCACCTAGCAAGGGACTATAGTCAGTCTTAATAAAGTTATTTGGTCCATGCTCTACTCCATATCACTTCCCAGTTCGCATAGATCCTGGTCCTCATTCAGACTTGTTCCCTGTTCACCCAAACATTAATATGACGGCATTCATAGTACACCATTTTCACATAAAATCATTTTAATCTATATCTTCAAATAGTCTAGGTACCTACCTCATGGACCCTTGAAAAATATTTTCTCAGCTTCATTATAAGATATAGTTATTTCTATTCTGAATTCGGTAATAAATTGTCTTAAGATATTGTCAATCCAATGATCAACTGCTCTTAAGATCTTGTTGTTAATATTCCTAAGTTGTTGTATCAATTTCGGGCTCCATGTGGTAGGCACATTGCTTTTGAAACAAGTATTGTGCTTAATCAACTGTGATACCCATTCATATAGTTCATTAGCAAACATTGAGAATAAGATCTCATGTTTTTGTATAGAGATACTTCTGCAACCAGGCTTCAATCGATAATCACAAATTTTTGTTTACTTGAACTAAAAATTCTCACTCTTTTTGTTCAACCCACTCTTATATTTACTTCTTCGATGGATACCAAAACATATCCCTTCAGAAGATATAAGTCCCGACAATGGAACCATTTGTTGGCTTAAGAGGCTTGGACCTAGGTTCAAAGTGCATTGTGCACCAACAAAACCCCCAACCATTGGCCCTTTTGGCAATGACCTACATGAAGATCGCAGTCTCACCCAAAGCGGTTATGTGAGGCTGCAAAAGTAGGTTTCTACAGCTAGAGGGATATATGCACTGTTGCATCTATGTGTTTACTTATGTTTTATACCTATATACAACATCGCATACTGTTGGGCGTGGGATCCCCCAAGGGTAGTTTTGGAACTTGGAGCCCAGATTTTGGTCCAAGTTTGTAATTCCAATGTAAAGACTTTGCATTTTGTGGGCACAAAGTGCGTAGTTGTAAAAGAGTCATACAATTGTCTGCCCTTATTTTGATAACATAATGTCGGCTGTAGAAGATTTACGCATGGTCTGCAGACCATGGGATTGTATAAATAGAGTGAAACTCTAAGTAGTTAAAACAATTATCATCACAGAATGTGTAAGGAATGATGATGGATGCAAGATAGATCTGAAGTGTAAAGTCTAGTTTTGGGTCATAGTGTAGGAAGAGGCTTTCCAACTGAGTGTGAAGAGGCCTAGTAGTCCGCAACTGAGTGCACGGATGCCTGCAGCTGAGTGTGAAGGGTGAGTCGAGTATGTAATCAGTTGGAAGTATTAATAAAGAGAGGTTTCTATCAATTTTACAACTTTATTTCCTATTTTATGCATTTATTATATTGGGTATGAATTTCACTTCTAATGCTTATATGATGCGCGAATGTATATAATTGTATTTTTTAAGTGAACACAAGTAAGAATATATCTTACGCGAAGATAACTAAGATATGATAATAAGATAAGTAAAAAACTCGGCGTAGTTGGGGAAATAGCGCAGTTTGCTACCATAGCAGCACAAAAGCATCTCAGCTCTAGTTAGCACTGCGTGAAGGTCGACCATAACAGATCACGGAGGTACTGAAGGTTAGAACAGATTGCGAAGCAACCTGCATGAAGGTAGGTCTAATTGGAATAAACCAACATCACATTCATCTCTAGGGTTCAGAAACTTGGTTCCAGCATCCCCCCATACTGCTTCGGGTGAGACTTCAGACCACGGTCCACGGGCTGATGCTGAAAGGGCCAGTAGTGTAGGGATTTGTTTGGATAAATAACTCTAAGCATGGGTCATACCCCCATAAGCCAACAAATGGCTCTGTTTCCAGGACAAAAATCTGCATAGAGATGTGTGACATTGTATCTTTGGAATCCAACTAAGAAATTGAAGGCTGGTTGGACAGAAGAATTCATGAGTTCGCGGTGCTGGAGAACAGAAACCCACGACTGTCAAAAGAAGAGTGGCTAGACAACTACATGTATATGGAGATCCATGAAATATTTTTCGTGTCCTTTCCCACTAAGTTATATGAGTGGATCATGAAGGTAGTAGATAGCTAAGGGAGGTGGAAACTTAACGGTCCGATTGTGTGGACCCTAGAGCTAGTACGAAGGTTGGAAACATCATAGGATAAGATCGTGTGCATCGTTGATCATTGGCTCGATCATATTATAGGAGGATTCGTTACTGAGTTTGCGGTTGACACCTCAGTCAGCTATGGCGATGTAGAGTGACGCTTTCTCGAAGAACCATGAGGTAAGTACGTAAAGTATTTGAATACTTGGATTAAAATGTTATTGTACGAAAAGCGGGTTATGAAGTTACCTTGATGTTGAGGGCTACACGAAGTGGAAAGGTTTACAGGAACGAAGGAAATAAGGGTCTAGAAAATAGCCCCTTGATTTCACCTCCATGAGGGGATGAGGAAGAGCTCGCAAAGGTCTCTCTGTGAAGTGTTATTCAGCTAATAAGACAAAGAATTTTGCAAATACCACCTCCACCCACACCGCCACTAGCTTCACCTCCATCTTCACCCGTACCAACTCCACCACCACCATGATTCAGTATGGCAAACACAGTGAAGTTTGCTGTGTTCAAAGGCTTGGGAAATGAGGATCCAGACCAATTATAGTTCATTGTAAGGGATGTATGGGAATCACAAGGTTTTACAAATGACCATATATAGAAAGTGACATTGGTTAGTGCTTTGCAAGATCGTGCATTGACTTGGTATATTAAGTATTTCGATGATAACCCAAATGTGAGAGTCACGGATATCCAAACAACACTAAATAGAGAATTTAGAAGGCCTAAATCTGATGTGCAGTCGATCGTGGGACTAAAAGAGATCATGATGCTGCCAGATAAGAATCCTTAAATACTTTTTAGAACAAAGATTATCCTCTGAAGAGCAACAAAAGTGGGTCACAAATATGGGGGTTGTACTAATAACAATAAGGGGTTACACTAGTAGTATAGGGGCCTAACATGCCCCTCTCCTTCAAAAAGTGTTGTCCTCAACGCTTGAGTAGTTCTTGATGCTTATGTATAAAATTCGTGTCCTCCCATGTGGAATCTTCAGCGGGTAAGTTCTTCCACTTGATGAGGTACTCTGAAATTGATCGATTTCGTAGCTGTCGGGTTCTTGTTTCTGTGATTGCTCTAGGTTCCAATATGATTTTTCCTTCCTCTTCAATTTCTGGCAATATTATTTGAATTGGGATCTTTCGCAACTTTTGAATAAGTGGCCATGCTTCTTCATCCTTCTTCCATTCATCCCTTGCTTCGTTTATCCAATCTGGTTGGATAATAGAAATAGCACAAAACAATGCTTTCACATCCTCATCCTTGAAGAGTCTTCCCATTCGGTAAGGTCGCCATTTTTTAAGTGCATGTAGTATTGCCAACATTTCCTTCTCATAAATAGCTTGCTTGAGATGTAGCAGTAAAAATACCCAATCACCTACATGAAAACATTTTTCACTATGATGTTGATCTACCTGTTGTTTTGTTTGATTTTGCACCGAAGTGGCGTTATCCATTAAAAGTTAGAGAACTTGTTGTTGATGCTCGATGTGATCTTTCACTGCTTGAACCTTTTTCTTCTGGATATGTCCTTCTATCTCTAGAGTTTGGGGAGTGGTAATTTCTTCCAACCCTTTACAAGATATAGTCGGATTCATTTCTTGATGCTCGATGTGATCTTTCACTTCTTGAACATTTTTCTTCTTGATATGTCCTTCTATCTTGATAGTTTGAGGAGTTGTAATTTCGACCAATGAATTACAAGATATGGTTGGATTCATTTCTTCTTTATTGATGTGATCTTTCAATTCTTGCACCTTTTTCTTCTTGATATGTCCTTCTATCTTGAGAGTTTGAGGAGTGGTAATTCTTGCCAATGCTTTACAAGATATGGTATGATTCATTTCTTCTTTCTCTGGGGTGGGGTCCTGGTGTATATCCTCTTGTTTTGATGGTTCTTGATCCTTTTCTTCCTCCTCTTCATATTCTATGTAAAATAATTTCTTCTCAGCACACTTATGACCTTTAGTGCATTCGCTATCACAATTGTAACAAAGACCTTTTTCTCTTTTTTCTTCCAACTGTTGTGGTGTAACCCTTGTAGGTTGTGGAAGGCTAGGAGAAACAACACTTCCATATTTATAGTTGTGAGGGGTTTGCTTCCTGGTTTCCATAATTTTGCTCTCCATTATATCACAAATCCCTTTTTCTCTTTCCAATTGTTGTGGTGTTGCTCTAAAGAAGGTGTTGCTCTTTGTATCCTCATAATGTGCTATCATTTCCTCCGTGAAAATTGACCACGTAATAAGTTGTTTACGAGAACAAAGCCCTTTATACCATAAAAATTGATCCAGTTCTAAATATGAAGATGCAATACATACCTTTGTAATAGTGGTACACCATGTAGATCAAAATATTGCTCCATCTGAAGTATCCAATTTACCGGATCCTTGCCATCAAACTTCCTCATCTTG
>APFE030008078.1:0-22948 GCA_000404065.3 Pinus taeda | reverse complement strand
AGCAATGAGAGAAGCATCATTGCTAGTAAAAATCAGATCATCTACATATAAAACAACAATAATAATCTTACCGTCATTTTCCTTTATGTAGAATGTGGGTTCACCATCACACTTATCAAACGCATTCTCAATCAGATACGCATCTATTCTATTGTACCATGCTCTTGGAGCTTGCTTCAGCCCATAAAGAGCCTTCTTCAGTTTGCAAACTTTATGCTTTTGGCCATCAACTTCATAACCTCGAGGTTGTTCAACATAAACCTCTTCTTTCAACACTCCATTTAGAAATGTAGATTTAACATCCATCTGATAAATCTTCCATTTGTGTTGTGCTGCAATACACAACACTGTTCTGACTGTTTCCATCCTTGCTACTGGTGAAAAGGTTTCATCAGAGTCTCTGCCTTGTTGCTGCTTGTAGCCTTTCACAACAAGTCTTGCTTTGTGCCTGTCAATCTTTCCTTCAACATTGCTTTTGGTCTTATAGACCCACTTAACTCCAATGGCATCTTTTCCTTCAGGGAGGTCCACTAACTCCCATGTTTTACTCTTTTCAATTGCACCAATTTCTTCATTCATTGCTTCAATCCATTTATCTTCATTTACAACATCTTCAAAATGAATTGGGTCATCAACATGACAATATAAAGCGAATAATGAATTCAGACCGGTATTGGTACTTACCTGTCCTTGTTCATAAATCTCATTCAGATTTCTGAATCTTGGTCTTCTTGGTGTGCTTGGAGTTCCATCCAAACTTGAGGGTATTTCAGATCCCTATGGTGTGCTTGAAGAAGCACTGCCTTGACTTCTTAAGGCTGTTCGAATTCCAGCTTGTGGTGTCGTTTGCTGAATTTGCTGTGGTGGAAGAGGAACTACCAAGGAAGGATTATTTGCTACTGCCCCTTCCTGTTCTGCTTCATGAGACACAATTGTCTTCACATTCACTGTTTTTTCCAAGCTTCCATCCCAAGCTTCATCTTCAATGAACTTCGCATCTCTGCTTACTATCAATTTCTTAGTGGATGGATTATATAGTTTGTATGCTTTTGACTCATCACAATAGCCAACAAACACACACTTCTCCCCCTTACTATCAAGCTTTCTCCTTAGCTGATCCGGTACATGTGCATAAGCCACACAAACGAATACTCTCATGTGAGTGACAGTTTGCTTTTGACCACTCCATGCTTCTTCTGGTATTTTGTTCATAACAGCTTTAGTTGGGCATCTATTCAAGATGTAAACTGTGCAAGTGACAGCTTCTGCCCAATACTCATGAGGCGTGTTTTGGCTTCAGCATACTTCTAACCATGTCAAGTATGGTTCTATTCTTTCTTTCAGCAACACCGTTTTGCTGAGGTGTATACCTTGATGTGAACTTCTTTTGTATGCCATTCTCTCTGCAAAAATGCAGAAAATCTTGGGAGATGTATTCTCCTCCTCTATCTGTTCTGAGCACTTTGATGTAATGCCCACACTGTTTCTCAACAAGAGTTATGAAGTGGCGGAATTTCTCAAACACTTCACTCTTCTGTTTCAGCATATACACCCATGTCTTTCTGGTGTAATCATCAATAAAAGTTAGAACATATCTATTTCCGCCAAGTGATGGTACTTGCATCGGTCCACACACATGAGAGTGGACAATTTCCAAGGGTGCTCTTGCCCTTATACTCTTTCCTGCTGGAAAGCTTTCTTTGTGCTGCTTGCCCAAGATGCAGCCTTCACAAAGGCTGTCCGGCTTCTCAATCAATGGAAATCCTCTTACCATTCCCTTTCTGTGCAACAAATTCAGGCCTCCGAAATTGAGATGTCCAAATCTCAAGTGCCACAACCAATTCACATATTTCACTTGTTCCTGAAAGACTTCTTGTGTTACAGTTGCAATAGTTCTTCCTTCCTTCAAATCTTCCCTGAGTTTGAGAGGAAACATTCTATTGCTGGTCATCTGCACCTGTGCAATGATCTTCTTACTTGGAGGTATATCTCTGATTGTACACATATCATCTTTGAAGAACACATTGTAACCTTTGTCAATGAGCTGCCCAATGCTCAAAAGATTACATTTCAGGCCAGGTACATAGTATACCTCTGGCACAATCATTTGTTCTCCAGGATCTTGCTCGGATACTGACTCTGCCCTTACCCTTGATAGCTATCTTACTATCAGTTCCTGTTGTTACTTCATATTTCACATTTTTCATCGAGATTGGCAAACATTGCAATATTCCCAGTCATGTGATTACTACAACCTGAGTCTAAGAACCAGACATCTTCTTGTTTGCCTTGTGCAATGTTACATGTTAACAGCACATTCTTTTGATTCTTATTTTCTTCATTTGCAAAATTAACATTCTGCCTACTATTCATGTCATTTTGTTTTTTCCTACATTCATTGGCATAGTGCCCATATTTCTTACAATAATGACATTGGACTTAGGATTTGTCATACCTTTGTCCATGAGCTTGCTGTTTGCTTGAACCTTCATCTTGGTTCTGATTGCAGCTCCTTCCCCTTGTGCTTGCAGGATAATATCTGCCTCTGTTTTGGCTTCTTCCACGACCTCTGTTATTTGCTCTGCCTCGGCCTTTTCTTTGGCTGAAAGACATCTGAGTCTTGAATGCTTGCTCAAGAGAGGAATCTGTTCCTCTGCTCAGTCTATGTTCATGAGACATAAGAGAAGCACTGAGATCATCTACCATGAACTGTGAGAGATCTTTTGTTTCTTCTATTGCTACTACAACAACTTCAAACCTTGAGGGTAAACATCTCAAGATCTTCTCTACGATCCTTCTTTCTTCAAGGATTTCACCATAAGATCTAATTTGGGTTATC
This sequence comes from Pinus taeda, assembly GCA_000404065.3. NCBI lineage: Eukaryota > Viridiplantae > Streptophyta > Pinopsida > Pinales > Pinaceae > Pinus > Pinus taeda. Next base: position 20,109 of record APFE030008078.1, on the reverse strand, counting down.
AGCCCAATAACCTGAGTGAAGAATGAATCTATTGTATCAGATTCCTTCATTCTAAGTGTTTCAAAGTCTCTCCTCAACATCTGAAACTTTGCAGTCTTCACCTTCTCCATGCCTTGATAGGCAGTTTTGAGAATATCCCATGCTTCTTTGGATTTTTTTGCTGCTGCAATCTGTGGAAAGACACTTTCATGTACTGATTGGAAGAGAAAAAAGAGGGCCTTGGCATCCTTCTTCTTGTCACTCTTCAGCTGTTCTCTTTCTGCTACTGTCAAAGCATCCAATGTTGTTGCATCTATAGGTTCAGCATAGCCAGTTTCAACCAGATCCTATATTCCTTGAGAAGCAAACAATGCTTTCATTTTTATGGACCAATCATTGTGATTTTTCCCATTGAACTGTGGCAGTTGGGAATTTTTCAAACCTGTTCCAGCATCTGCCATCTTAACTCTATCTAAGAAAAGAAGAGATACTGACTGTAAATTTAAAAACAAGCAAAAACTTTCTCTGCTGGAAAAAATCTGCTCTTTAAACTTCTTACAGCTCCTACAGTGAAAAACAAAACTCTGTTTTTGACTCACTGAGTGCCTAGACTAGCTCTGATACCATGTTGGAATTTTATGGTGAATTCCATAACACAAAATATCATAGAACAACTCTCTGATATGATGGAATTTTCTGCTAGATTCCTTAACAAAACAGACAACAAAAAACTGCTCTGTTTCAGCACAAAAATAGATAATTTCGTTTTCTGGACTTGGTTTTGCAGCAACAGGAATCGGTGTTGCAACAACGCTGATCGTGGTGTTGCAGCAACGGGAAAAATACTCTGTTTTTGTTAACACAGAAAAACAGAAAATTGTTTTTGACGCTAAGTCACTTTAAGAAAATTAACGCTTTATGTAAGAGCAACTAAAGCAAGGGCGTCAAATCACTAATAGACTTACAGAGTAAAATAAAAGTGTTTTTGACACTTGGTGTAACAGCAACTGAAAATCAGCAAAACAGTAAACTTGTATTCATAAACAGTAAACAAAAACTGATACAGTAAAATTAGCTGTTACAAGAGGAACGATTCAGTTCGAGAAATCGATTTTCTATAACTCAAAAAAATGCAGGTTCAACACTGTTGTGCATTTAGAGAAGAGACACACTCTTGTTCTTCTAACCTTCACTCTTTTCTCTCAGAGTACAAAACCAGAACTGTTGTTCTAAATCTTTTACACTCACACAGAAAATAGAACTGTTGTACTTTTCTGCTTTCGCTGACTCTCTTGCACTTCTTCTCATGCGAAAATAGGACTGCTGTGCGTTACATTTATAGGAAAATAAAAATCTATTTTAAACAATAAACTAAGCAAAAAATCTGCTGATTTTTATCTTTATATTTATTGCAGAAGAGGCGGTGATGTCTTTTCAGCAAAAGTAAGATGGTTGTCTGCAGGAGATTTTAATTCTGAAAAATATCAGTGGATTTTTGGGCACAGAACAATCTGAAATTAATTGATGAAGATCAGATTTCGGTTCAGTATTTATGTTTTTATGTTATGCAGTTGGAATTAAATTCCAACAATTTAAACATAACTATAACTACAATTCTAAGAATTATAACTTTAATAACTAGACTAAGTTTTTTGATATTATATTTACTCTATTGCTTATAATAACATTATTGGCGTACACAAAGCTATTCAAAATTGCTATTAAAAAAACAAAAAAAGAGTGCAACTTCTTTGCGCAAGCAGGATAGTGATGAGGATAAACTGCTTCTACCACGAACAATAATTAAATGTGTTTGAACTACAGTGCAATATAATGCAAAATATTGATAAGCTCCTTCGACCATGAAGTATAATTAAATATGTTTGAACTCCAGTGCAATGTAATAACCATGTTAGGAATGTGTTGATGTGTGAATAAACGTAACATGTCAATAGATAATAGCGGATAAAAGCTACAACATCATAGTATCCCATTCAAGTAAAAGTCCTTTGTGGCTATTACTGACTCACTGAGCACCAACAAAATATAATATATCCAAAAGCAAAGAGCAAACAGAAACAATAAAAACCTATCAATACACTCTGAATATTTACAAAGAGCAATCTACTATATTGTATTTCCCAATAGGATAAGTGAGATAATAAAAGTGGGTTAAGATGGAAAGTCAATTTTTCCAGTTATAAGACAAACAATTATTATATAAATAAATTAAAAGGGACAATTATTATATAAATGAAAACAGCTAGCCATCCATGTTCGGCTTCAGATGGCCTTCATATCGGGTCTCAAATCAAATGTAGAAACACTTCCAAATGAATGTTCAAAAGGAGATGGGGGAAGACAAATCCATGACTCCTCCCTTAAACTATAAACAATCACATCCGTTTTCACTTTGAAGCACACATAATCTCCCACTCCTGTAACCAAAAGGCGAGGCGTAGTCTTTGAAAGATCCTCACATATGGATGGAGGCATCCTTGTGATCTCCTTCCATGATAAGGAGGAAGACTCAGAAGGGGAATTTAAACCTAATCTCACACTCACCTGCTCAAGCTCCCAAATTATCACCTCTTCAATTCTAATATTTGCATCAAAATTGCGTATGAACGCTGCTACAAGAATCCGCGATCCACAGGCAATCAGCGACGGCCATATTTCAACATCAGTAACATCAGGTAATGGAGCAAAAATGAATGTCCCAACTCGGATGCTGAAACCCATAATGTGCTTATGCTCGGTCATGTCTTTTATGATACAATAGAAGAAACCCTCGCTGAAAACGATATTGTGTAGGTAGATTGCCTGAAAATTTCTGGGCAGGTGCCCCACAATCCTCCACAACTTTTCCAAGGAGTCGTAGATTTCCACGATCTGGCTTTCATTATTTTGCCCTGATTTACCCACCGCCATTACTTTATGTGTATTCTTCTCCCATGCTGTAATGCCAATGGCCATGATTATTTGTATAGACGACATGGCAGGAAGATAATAGAAATTTTGAGTGAGAGGATTCCAGACAACACGACTGAACAATTTTGGATTGAAGAATATCATGCCTTTGTCCATGTTGTGGCGCGTATTGGCTCTCCTCGATATGGAGAATTTGGAATGGAGCATAACTATGCGCGCCAAGAAGAGGCCTGCAGCCGATCCCTCGCATATTAAGTTATTGATTACGACATCGCTCATACGTTCCTGCAAGAAGGAAAGGGAGGAGCAGTACTTCTTCCATGTCTGTGTGTGAAAACAATAAGCCACACAATGATCTTGAACCTCGAAAGGGATGAGAACCAGCCAAGGGTTCCGGTTAGGAGGTGACTCGTCCCACTGAGTAGTTATGAATTTGGTGGATGAAAAGATGTCATTCCATGGCCTGCAGACTCTGCGACACGTACCGACATATTCAAATGGAATGAGGACCAGTATCTTCTCTTAGAGTTCCTCGAGCAAGAAAGACCAGCCTGGCACTTGCTACTCACACTTTCCATTGCTATGGCTATCAACGCTGGTCAATCGTCCTGGGTCACAGAGTAAAGAAAGTAGGGCCGTAGGTTATAAAGCGAAAGGAAGATTTTCTAATAAGGTGTGTTATTTCCAAAGATTTTGACAGCTAGCTTGACAAGTTCCTATATATTATGGCCGTCGGTAAACTTGAATACCTACTTAAGTGCAGATCTAGTGTAGTTTTTTTTAATTTTAATAAAATTGTGTTATCTAAATGTAAAGTTCAAAATTGAATACCTAATGAAGTGAAGATTGTAGTTTTTTCAAAATTTAATAAAATTATTTTATCTAAACGTAAAGTGCAGATCCCGTGTAGGATTTTCTAATTTTTAATAAAATTATGTTATCTAAATGTAAAACTTAAACTTAAGAGAAGTTTCCTCGATTTTGGGCATGAATTTTTAATCGAATTCTCGTGACACCAGTGTAACATGAACTGATCGTAGTTGTGTATATATCCGATGGAGGTTATTTACATATTGTTTAATGTGTTTGTTAAAAAGTTTGAATGCCCGTCATTTGCAAAGAAGGTGAAAACGCACGACAAGTTCGCAGAATTTATGGCGTGCTCTAAACCTGAATACCTGTTAAAGTGAAGATCTAGGATAGATTTTTCAGTTTTTTTAATAAAGTAATGTTATCTAGACGTAAATATTAAATGTAAAAGTGATTTTTTTTTTTTAATTCTCTATGGATTATTTTGATTAATATTTATAAACAAAATGCCATTGAATTTTTTTTCGAACACAATGTTGACCGGTTAAATGACCAATAACTTATTGAAAACAAAGTAAAAAACAACCACAAGTGTTGACATGATTAAATGACCAATAATTTATTGAAAATGGAACAAAAACATCCAGCAGTGTGTACGAGGTGTGACATACTAAGATATAGAGCACCATAAGTGTTGAGCTATTTTTTTTTCTTTCCTTTTCTCCTAAGGACATCTACCCATCATAAATATTTACTAGTTACATATGAGGAACATGGCATATCCTCGTCATAGAGCACCACAAGTGTTGAGCGATTTTTCTTTCTCTCCTTTTCTCCTAAGGACATCTACCCATCATAAATATTTACTAGTTACATATGAGGAACATGGCATATCCTCGTCTTTCAAAGAAAGCGATGGATATATAGCACCACAAGTGTTGAGGGGTTTTTCTTTCTTTCCTTTTCTCCTAAGGACATCTACCCATCCTAAATATTTACTAGTTACATCTGAGGAACATGGCATATCCTCGTCTTTCAAAGAAAGCTCCATCGCTTTTTCCTCCTTAGAGTATGGGATATCCTTGTCACTATCTCCATCACTTTTGCCTCCTTAGAGTGTGGGATATCCTTATCACTATCTCAATGATCAGTGTTGTAAGGTTGTTTTTGCCGAGTGGTGGCAACCACAATTAGTGTTGATGAACTTGTCGCAAAACCTTTTTCATTGAAGCCAAAGGCGTGTCAACTCTGAGCTACACATGATCTTGGGAGGCTAAAGAACCAGGACATATCTTTTCCTTCCAGAGGTTATCTTTCTTAAGACCTTCCTCATTCTTTCCATTTGAAGGTACCTTCCAATCACGCCAACCACGGTTAGGTTTTCGTGGCTCTAGGGATCTGACACTCCTTTAGGGCATACATTCTGAAGATGCTGAGGCTGCTAATCTAAGTTTACTCAACTCCCAGATTTAACCAAGATCTTTTGCGTTCGTGATGTGATTAGAATTTCATTTAAAAGAGCATAAATGAACACATATGCATGTTGTAAAGAAGAGGGAACATGACAAGAATCAACAACAGAAAACACAAGACATTGATAATAGAGTTCGTCTAGGAGGGACTACGTTTCCAAGCCTCGGTGTCAATATGGTGTAGGCTACTGCATTAAGTGCTCGAAAGAGTGATGATTTACATGCATGTGTTTTCTCTATCATACAAGGAATATACCCTCACGCAGGAGTGGCTTCAAGAGATGTTCCATTGTAGGGACTCTCATTCAAAAAATGACTCCTATGAACATGACATACTTTCATGTATATTAATAATGAGCATCCCGACAACATGGCATCAAAGACATCTCAATTCAAACATACATCGCAACGCATGAGTATCCCATCAACTTGACAACAAAGGGATCTTGATAAAAATATGACAATAAGTACATCTCACAACAAGAACAAAACAAGAACCCAAATCAAACATCAAACGAGGATCTATACAACATAATGCGTCTCAAGCAAAGAGACAAAGAAGTACATGATCACACTACATATACCTCACATCAAGGAGTTATCTGAAAACGAGGATAATAAACTATTGGATCTAGCTGCACCATCAATCTCATGGCGTAGAATCTCATGGAAAAGACTACTCGCACATTGAATGTTGACACTTGCACTAGAGTTTGAAAAGTGGCTGAAAAATGAAATGACCGAATGGAGAATCTGATTGCACCGTCAGATTCATGGCGTTGAATAGTGTAAAATCGACTGTCAAATTTCTAAATTCGGATAAAGTGAAAATTTGGAGCTACATGAATCTTCTATATTCCCCCTAGATTCCTCAAAGATTCCCTCCTCCAGGTCATCTAAAGATCTATTTCTCATATCAAAATTATGTCTAGGCCATCAGGTTTGTGTCATTGAGAGGTGTACGATAGACATAAAGTTTGTCCAATTTGGACATTGGCAAAATTTCGCCCTCTTGGAAATTTGGCTCATTCATGGTTTCGCCTGCTCTTTTCCAAGCTCATGGTTCCACCTGCAAAAATTAAAAAAATATGTGTCTTGGTTTTCGTTCTCTCTTTTACCCCTGCGTACTAACCAAATGAGGGTTTATATGATGTTGGGGTAATGGAGTCTATTTGGCGCATTGGGAATTTGGGAAATTTGTTAAGTGGAGGTTGGGGGATCAAATCCTGTCTCCCCATAGAATCCACATATATATTTTTGAAAAGGCGTGTTTACATAACCATAACTGTTGGTATAATAAATGGTAATGGTTACGTTGATTATGGTGACCGTTTGTTTTGGCATGGTTTGATGAGTGGGTTGGAGCATTTATGGCATTGTTTGTTTTTAGCGTATGCCATATGGGTCCGCCCGGTGGGGGTTGACCCACGTGGACCAGGCGGGTTAAATTCCCACCATCTCCATTAATATATATAGCACATTAATGATGTTTGGTGGGGGGTTCAATTTCCGCCGCCTCGCCAACGTTAATATTGTTTAGCATTAATGTGGTTGGTTGGGGGTCGACAGGGGGTCATGGCCCATCGGCCATTTAAGTTAACTATTTGTTTTTATAGTTTTGGATTTCGGTGCTTTGATTTTTTTTATAATAATATACATTTTCAAATATTTCGAAAATAAGGGATATTGGGCAACTCAAAGAGGCCACAATTTCACCAATTTTTGAGATCTAGGTTCCCACGCCAATTGACGGTGAATTTGTAGGACACTTAAACTTGGCCCATAGCCCAACTTTGACCAACACTTTGACTCGCTCGTTTTCCCTCATATGAGCTCGGATTTGAGTGTCGTTCACATCGTTGGAATTAAGGCAATGAGCACTTCGATTTGGTGTTAATTTGAGAGTGTTCTGACTATTGTGAATTTTAACCCTTTCTAACTCCTCTAGGACTTCTGCATGTGCTTGGAGCCACCTAGATCAATCCTCCCCACTGAGGAGCTTTTGGTCCTCCAAAAGCATGAAAAAGTCACTTCTCTGTACCGTATCTACACTTACAAGTGTCTGATAAGTCACCTTTTCTTCTCCCTCACCTTTGTCTTTGGGAGCCATAAGCGATGAGTCGACACCTGCAACCTCTACAAACCTGTAGTACAATGCTTTTCAAATTACATGCTTGATTTACATGACCAACTAATGATCCAAGCATCCCATACTTGCCACGAGTTTATAACACATACTTGGTGGTCAATTTTACATCAAAATGGAAGCAATACCCCAACTATGAAAACAAGGCCAAAATATCATTGTTGCATCAAAAAGTGATGCAAAACTCATGATCCAGATGGATTTTGGTGGCCACCCACCTATCCCACTTGGACCCCCACAACTCTCTCTTTTAGCTTTTTAGTTTCCGTAATTGTAGCACGATTTACTATTTTTAGGAGTTTTTAGGTCTTGAACTTTTGAAGTCGTTTTGAGGTCCTACACGATGTTTTTCGGGAAATCTGGGAGCAACATGGGTCCATGCATGCAGTTCTACCGGCTTCAGATTTGGATCACCAATGGACGTGGCCCTCAAATAGCTCTGATACCATGTAGGAATATACAGGGTAAGTTCCTCAGATAGAACACCAAAAGGACACCACTCACAAACAGATCACAGATCAATAGACCAGTATTTTGATGTGGTTAAAACCCTCAGAGAGGGAAACAGTCCACGGCCTGCGCCAACGTGGCTACTACAGGCAATTTATTAATAAAAGAATGAAAATTTACATAAGCTTCTCTCATGCACGGTTGGCCCTACAATGACCCTCCATGCACTATAAATAGAATTCATGGACCAATTCGGGGTGTCAAGCCACGGATCAAGTGTCGGTAATACCGAGGAGAGAATGAACCGTCGGATCACTTCATATCATGGACCGTCGGATTGTAAGTTACAGAATGTACAATGTGTAAGAAAACACACTTTACCTAAACTCTATACTAGACTAAGTTGAACTTAACTATTCCTATGTGTTGGAATATCCTAACACCCAACGAGCTCGGGATATAAGAAGTTAGGGCTCGAACTGGCTGAACCTTGCAAGACCAGCCTCTTAAATCCCGATGGCCTCCCATGGCGGATGAGAAGAAAGACGAGGGGGTAGGAGATCCTATCAAAATCTTGCTCAAAGAAGCCCTCGAGTGACCAAAGAACGCAATGATGGATAACTTTGTACAGATCCTTCAGCAGCTACCCAGAGGTGATGCATTGGCTTCCAACAACTACTATAGAAACGCCACACGGTTTAAGGTCCAAGTTAATTTTAAAATCCCCATATTCAAGGGTCAGATAGACACAGATGCCATAGATAAATGGTTAAATATGCTAGAGGGTTATTTTTCTATTCATGAATTTTTGAGTTGGGAAAAGATTATTTACGCTCTTCTCAAAGCAGCCCCCGACGTCAAGGATTGGTGTAAAACCTACTGCGAGCAGAAAGATGAAGGTATGGGCTCAGTATTTTCAAACACACCCACTTGGAATTCATTCCGGGATGCCATCAAGGAGCAGTACTACCCTGTCAAAAGATATGAGGACAAATACATAAAGTTGACCATGCTGCGGCAGGGAAGGGACCAAGATGTGCTGGAGTTCACAAACATTTTTCATACCATTCGCACATAGTTGGGTATCAAAGATTACGAGCTGCATCTGGTACTCAAATACCGTGGTTGCCTACATAGATACATCCAAGAAGAGACGGAGTTACTGAATATATCCTCGCTCGACACAATGTACCAATACACTGTCAAAATCAAGCAAAAGTTCAAACAAAAAAAGATATAATTTGGATCTGCGAATCCGAGGACCAAAGGACAAAGCCAAGGCAGGGTGACCCAAGACAACCCATCGAAGCCGCAAGAAAATAACAACACCACGAAGTTGAAGAAGGACACAGGAAAGTGGTGTGAGTTCCACAAATGCCCCACTCACAACACAAGTGAGTGTCAGACCAACCAGTCGTTCTTGACTGAGTTGAAGGCTTCAGAGTCGGATGTATGTTTTGACCCTGAGTCGGAACCTGACAAGGGGAATGGAAAAGGGAAACAGATCATTGATGCGGAGCCCAACGTCACTATTGCCACTGCTAATATCTAGAAGAATGAGCCCAAAGATCCAGAGGAGGGGGAGCGTCTTTTCCACCCATAAATGTGGGTGAAGGATTCACCGTTGCGATTCATTATCGACAGTGGTAGCCAAACTAACCTCATTTCAGCAAAGGTTGTGAAGTGGTTGGGCCTACTGACTACACCACACCTACAATCGTACTGTATCGAGTGGCTTCACCAATGACGAGATCTCTGTGTTCGCAAGCAGTTTTTCCTTCCGTACAGCACCAAGCCCTTTACCGATGAGGTATTATGTGATGTTGCACCTCTGGATGTTTGTGATGTACTATTTGGCTAGCCATGCTTGTGGAGGTGACATGTTGTGTATGAGTCAAGGCCTCGCGCTGTTATTATTACATTGGGTAATTCATTATAGGATACCGGAGGTAGCCCCACCTATTGCCACCTCTTTGATCGCTGCTAAGAAATGCAGCAAGATCGTCTCCGAGACTAGGAAATTCATTTTATGTCTGGTCCACTCCCAAAGTAAGGGTAATATTGTTGCCACATCCATGACCCCCGCGAAGGATTCGTCCATGTAGCATCAACAACAAAGGCATATGGTCATGATATAACACAGGAAAAACTTCTACTCACCCATAGGGGTACCACAGAAGTTTCAGGTGGGCGACAAAGTTTGGTTACATATGCCGAAAAAATGCCTTACAAGATCCCATCATAAGCTCAGACCACTCTGACATAGTCCTTATAGAATTACCAAGGTTTTGGGAAATAATTCTTTAGAGCACAACATTCCTCCATTTTCTCGCCTGCACAAAGTGCTCAATGTGTACCGCCCTCAACCATGCTTCCCACCACTACTGGACACATCCACAATTGCAGAATAGCTTACCAGGGACCAAGTTCAGCGGATGGAGGAACTGAACACAATGGGGACCATTGCTTCCTAAGGGGGGATAAATGATCTAGGTGGATGTTGGTGGCTACCCACCTATCCCACTTGGACCCCCACAACTGTCTCTTTTAGTTTTTTAGTTTCCGTAATCGTAGCACAATTTACGATTTTTAGTAGCGTTTTGGGTCTTGAACTTCCGAAGCCATTTTGAGGTCCTAAATGACATTTTTTGGGAAATCTGGGAGAAATATGGGTCCATGGACCTTTGTTGCTCTTCCCAAAGTTGTATTTCTTGGATAGATATTTCTAATGAGCTATTGTATGCATAAAACGAAGATCGGGTGCCAAAGTTACGACCCCGGGAAGTTGATGTACCAACTTACCCAAAACGGGGCCCATAATTTGGCATTTTCATCTTCTAGGATTAGGTTTTGGGATGTTAAGGGTTTTCCATTATTTCTCAACAATAAATAGGCCTTCAAGCCTCATTTTAATAGAGTTTAGAGCCATGTAGCCACCACATCTCTTCAAAGAGATAAGCTACCATCACCCTAGAGTTTTGTCAAGCTTGAGGAGGATAACATATGATTGTTCTATAATCCACCCTTCGGGTGAACCTGTTGCTATATTTTAGCAAGCGTAGTTACAATTAAACTCGTTCTCGTCCATTTGGAAAAGTTTGTCGCTATTAGGTTTTAACGAGTTTAACGACAAACATAACTCAGTCTCTTTCAATTTTAGAGAGTTTGAAAGAAACGGAAAGGAGACTCCAACGATTCTTTTTTGTCATATAATCCCTTGAGTCTGAAAAAGCGTAAAATAATACAAAAGTGATGAGTTTTCGATAGTTTTAACGAGTTGAACAAGACAAGTGCTCGATATTTTTGTGTAATAATCCGTCAGGTCCAAAAAGATTAAAAATCTAGAGGAGGGATAGCACTTCCAATGCCTTTAACGAGCCGGAGAGGCCAATCGCTCAGCAACCTTTTCATATTTTACGAGTCAGGTGAAAAGAGCTTAAAGAACACTCGTTTTCGAGGAACGAGTGATGGTTTTTGGTAGCACCTGATTCCAGGTAAGATTTGGAATTTTCCAATCATGACAGTGTCCCAAGGATGGCTAACAGAATCACTCTTCATAGATGTTTCTCGAAGGGGTAAACAATCATATGGGGGTGAATGATCGGCTAAAAACAGAGTGGAGGTAATGGTGAGAACACGACCAAGGCTCAAAAGCTGGCGATAAGGCATTCACAATGGTTATTTACCAGTTCATTTTTTAATGAGCTTAAATGGTGGGGGAAACATTTGCTCATGACTTATGTTTATTTTTTAACGATCTTGAGCTATGTGCTAAAACTACTCGTGGAGGGTTTATTTTTTAACGAGCTTGAACTCTGCGACAACATTGCTCGCCAGTTGTATGATAAGAATTTCTCATTCAAGATGCTATTTTGAAGTGGCTTACATCTCTCAAGCCTTACCACGGATCCTTTCTTTATGCAAGTTAGGAAACGACTAGCCTTACGGGTTTAAAGGGTTAGAGGTCCTAAAAATTTAAAAAATAAATAGTCGCTCTTCACTTGCATGCGGAAAGGTTTGCATGCCCCCAAGTATAGCGAAAAATTTTCAGGTTACCAAGAAAGTTCTATCCGCGTAGCGGATAAAATGCTTCCTCGGCAATGTCCATCTGTTACACGGGAATAGTGTCCACTCGGATACTACTATTCCCACTAAGATGGGTGGCTATTTTAGAAACAAACAATCAAAGTCTACTATTGATTCCTTTTATGAAAATAGACGAGAGGAGAACCAAGAGGGCCAACCTGAGTCTTGCGCTTGATTTCCTCTCCTTCTTGATAGAGTTTTGCCGCTTCTTCTTTGTCTGCCTAGCTTGAAGGACCTGTGGAATCACAACAACATACAACTATGCAAGAAACAAGGATCTAAACTCGTAAATAATGCAGGATCAGATGTGCATTCACCATATACATGCATATATAAACAAGTACACAAGAATATGGAAGGAAACAAGAATAGATTTATTCAGATGAAAAGTAGCAAGAATATTACAACCATGTGCTCTAACCCAGCATCATCCTCCAGCTAAGAAGCCCTTCTTCACCTCAAGCAAAGCTAGATCATCCAACACTGTGAATTTACACCAGAATACCAATAGCACTTCTCTATAAGATACAAAATTCCAACCTCTGGATCTCTGTGATGAGTGATCCATATATAGATGATTCCAGAGAGGTGAGCCATCTTTTGGGATCTTGGTTAGTGTCTTCTCTCTGATAGTTCCTGCTTCCACTCAGAGAATGATGATCTCTTACTCATCCCTGGTCGAAAATGGAGAGGCAAGTGTCAGAGGGGAAGCTTCTGGAAGATTCCATGATCTTCCACCTCGCATTTTTGTCCCTGCCATTTGTCCATTCCCGACCATCTCACCCTACAAAGGAGAAAATTAGTATGCATCGCACCCTGTACATTGGGAAGGTGATATGCATCACACCCTCTGCATTGAGCTTTTAGTATGGTCCAGTTTTGACCATTTAGGAGCAGTTTTCAGTGGAGAACGTTTAGGAGATGATGTAATGAGGTGACCTTGTTCCTTTAGGTAGTGAAGCAACACTTTTAGGGACTTAAGATACCTCAGTTTATGGACATTTGTGATTGGGGTTGAAGTTCCCAAAAATGTCTATAACAGTTGCCCCCTAAAGCATGAGGTCGTTAATCTTTTTGATGTCGGGTGAAATGCTTTACTATGAGGATTTGAAGTTTTTCCGAGCTGGGAGGCAACCTGTAATAAGATAAAATACAATACTTTATTTTGACAACATTTTTTGATGATCTAGTTGAGGCGGGCATTCCCATGCTCAGCTTTATAAACTCATTTTCATGTACATAGGACAAACAATCGTATGTGTGACACACTGATGATATGGACACATCATCCTTTGATTTGGATGATCATCTGTTCGGAAATGATGTACAATGGATGTTTTTGTATTCCTGAATATATCCCAGCCCAGATGGATGAAACTAGATCTGGGGCTTCAAAACTCATTCAATCTTTACTCGGAGTACAAGTCGATCCATGTGAAAAATTTTCTGGAGTCGAACATGGAAAGACCGCCTGATTACCAGCCAATGATGTAAGTTGTTAATAGGCGTGAAGGAATCACCAATAATGACAATCACCCTCAAGGTACTACAGTACAATTTACATGGTGTGAAAAGGGACTTGGCATCGAGCACCACGCAAAATCTCTCGGTCGAAGGCCATTGATGTAAACCTGTCACCGACAGTGAGAAAGATAACTCAGTCTCTTTGGACGAGTTTGTCGCTATTCAGTTTTAACGAGTTTAACGACAAATATAACTCGGTCTCTTTCAATTTTAGAGAGTCTGAAAGAAACAGAAAGAAGACTCCGAAGATTCTTTTTCATTGTATAATCCCTTAAGTCCAAAAAAGCGTAAAATAATACAAAAGGGATGAATTTTCAATAGTTTAATGAGCCGAACAAGACAGTCTCGATCATTTTGTGTAATAATCCCTCAGGTCCAAAAAGATTAAAATCTAGAGGAGGGATAGCACTTCCGATGCCTTTTAACGAGCCGGAGAGGCCAATCACTCGGCAATAATCACGACAGTTTCACAAGGATGGCTAACAAAATCACTCTTTGTCGATGTTCCTCGAAGGGGTAAATAATCATATGGGGGTGAATGATCAGCTAAAATCAGAGTGGAGGTGATGGCGAGAACACGACCAAGGCTCAAAAGGTGGCGATAAGGCATTCACAATGGTTATCTACCGGTTCATTTTTTTTAATGAGCTTAAACGCTGGGGGAAACACTTGCTCATGACTTATGTTTATTTTTTAACGAGATTGAACTATGTCCTAAAACTGCTCGTGGAGAGTTTATTTTTTAACGAGCTTGAACTTTGCGACAACATTGCTCGCGGAGAGTTTAGTTTTTAACGAGCTTGAACTCTACGACAACATTGCTCGCCAGTCATATGATAAGAATGTCTCATTCAAGATGCCATTTTTTATGGAGCTTGCACCTTTTGAAGCTTTGCCCCGGAGCCTCTTGGATGCGTGCTAGGAACGACCAACTACACCTCTCTACTTAACTACTAATATCACCATCAAAGCTAGGTAGGACAATTTTTCCTTTACTTTATCGGCGCGCAGATTGCCCCTGCAAAGATGAATGGTTTTGGCCACTCACCCGACCTAGGCAGTTGAAGTCAGCAGAATCATAGAGCTAACATTAGCTGGTTGTTTCTTGCTTGCTTACAAAAGGTTTGCATGCCCCCATGCATAGTGAAAAATTTCCAGGTTACCAAGAAAAATGCTTCCTCAGCAATGTCTATCGAAACAGACAAAGGTGAATGGCGCAGATGCACCTCCACTCACATAACTTTGACGAAGGTATCTTATTCCAACCTGTTCCCATTTTCCTGTAAGGATGGGTTCGCTAAACTATTCATATACCCCTCGCGGAAATCCACTCTATACCTGAGGTTTTCGTGCCGAAACAGACCAGGGTGCACGCCCTTCAATCACACCTTCCTGAATCACTCGCGCTCATCAGGTGGACGGACTACAGACCGATGAGACATTTATTGCATGAAAAGACTGTTTAGGGACAGCATTTGACTATTTGCGATGTGTGATCCGGGGAATGAAATTTGGTCCACGAGCTGACCATTCTGCCTTCATGCAGAGAACACATTACTCTAAAGAGTGAGGAGACGATGGCTCCCATGCAATAAATATAGTCGCGTCCAACGAGTAGATTGTAATCTAAAGGTCATTGAACTACCATAACATTCATGTGAACAGTTTTCCTTCTCAAAGTAATGGGCACATTTTGAAGGATCCCTAAAGGTCGACCGGTTACCTTGTCGAAGGCTGTTATATTTCTCATTTCAGGCAAAAGCGATGGCGAACCAAGCGCTTTCCAAGAAGTTGAGCAAAGGATACTCACAGAAGCCCCTTCATCAATTATGGTACAAGCCATAACCATTCTATAAACTTCTACAATAGTTTTGAATGGTACACTGGCCGGTAAACGGGGTCTGCCTAGTAGATTCCAGTCAAAGGAAATGACTAGGTTTCTTGGTGGTGGGACCGAATAGATGGCCGGATATGACTCTGATGAACTTCCTTCCTGTGGTAAAGGAACGAGAGGACTACCCCCAAGCTCATCGGAGTCGGTGTTTATGAAAAGAATTTGAACGGCGTCATTCTCTTTCTCTTCAGTGATGGTATCATTCGATGATGAACACTCTGAAGGCAAGACCGGGTCAACTGTCATGTCGACCCTTTGAATTTCATCTGGTATGGATTCAGAGGGTTCATTTTCAATGATAGGTGCTTCGGCTGACCACAATGACGGGCAAGCGGGATTTTCAACCGGTGGAGGCCTCGACAAGAGTTTTTGATATCCAGGAGGAAGTTGTAGCGGTGAAACCGGATGATTATCCAAAACTCTTTTAGCCTCTTCAAGGAAGGGACAACGGTCGACGGCGTGATCACCTTCACACAACTTACAAGGAAGTTTAGGATTCCTTCTTTGTCCATGTGCTTCACTTTCACTGGTTGATGGTGAGCACTCAACATGATCACCAAAGGTTGATGCTACCGGATTGTGCAAACGAGGAGACCAGTCCCTTAAGATCCGAGGGATGCAGGGACAATCTCGGTGATAGTGGTCTCCATTGAAAATGACACAAGGAGATTTAGGTTTTGACTGTGCGGTGTGTGAATTTTCACTAGACGATACTTGGTTGCTCTCTTTCAATTTTGGTTCCTTTTTCTTCTTTTCCTTTTTCTCTTTCTGCTTATTCTTCTTCTCAGTTACTTGATTTTTAGCTTTATCGGCTTTATCAAGCGAAAACGAAGGAGGAGACAGAGAATCAGATGAAGTAGAAGGTTGGGAGACAACTCTAGTGTCATCTAGTTGCTGATTAGACTGTTCAAGAATTACGGGATTCTGAATGACAGAGGTAGAGAAGATCCAGATGGCGAAACCAATTGTCAATCCTAGAAGTGACAAAGTGGCCATATGGGGTGGACCCACATCTCCCCAAGAGGAGAAGGGACTAGGATTTCCTTCACGGGGAAATCCTTGGTTGGTAGACTCCATTTCCTCAACCTGAAGATCAACGGGGGGATTTGTGACGTTATTCCGATTAAAATAAATTTTTAGATGCTTGGACACAACTTGTTTTTTCAATTTTAAAGAGTCGAGAAAAAACAAAATGACTCTAGTCTCCTCGTATTTTTATTGAGCTTGAAGTGACAAGCGCTCAGAGGACCTTTTTCCTTTAAGGAGGTCTACAAGGAGCAAAATTAGACTTCTTTGGGAGATCTAGGCAGAGCAGGATTACCAAACAATAGTAAAACTGCAGATACTTTTATGTATGGCACTCAATCTTCTCGAATGCTATGTTCGTTGCATTACGATTGATTAGGGCGATAGACACGACTTCCTAAGGATAAAGGATGCAGCCTATTGTGGTCTCCAATAGATACGCGACGGTACGTGGGAGCACAAGTCCGTATGGCACTTGCCGTGTGAGAGCGGAGGAATCACGCAACCACACTGAAAGCATAGTTACCAGGCTTTACGACGCCAGAATATGTCTCTAGCCTAGACTCTAGATGGTTGGCGTTAAGTTCAAGATTGTTAGATTCATTGAATTTATTTTAAGTTTATTGCTTACAATTTTCTTTCAGTTCACCACGTGATGTATGTATAATTCCTAAATGTAGTTTTTAAGATGATAAAAAAATGTTTTATCTTCTTTCAGCAATGAAATTCTAGCTACTAAAGGGGAAGAAAGTCAAGCATTTTTTCTTCCAGCAGGACAGAGCACACGCTAAATGCACAGTCTTAAATCAAGCCAAGCAATCAAAAATGCAAATGCACATGCATGTATTTGTTTTCAGCTCTCTTAATGTGTGAATGACGTTAAGAAAGCTATGTGCAAAATTGAATTACTTTTAAAGCGACAGTACTCAACAAAATTATTTTTCAAAATGAAGTGAAAGAAAGATAGACACTTTGCAATTTTGAAATGGAAATTAATTTTCGACACTTTAAAACTAATAATTCAAATCCTATGCAATAGTAACTGTATAATCGACTACCCAAAACAATGGAATTTCTTTCTAAAACTGAAAATGATAGCTACGACACTTTTAGATCTAGAGAGGACAGTTTGACTATGCTTCTTTTTGCAAAAGAGAACTAAAACGACACACAATACATAAAAAATCTTTATAGTTCTTTGCACTAAGGAGGCGGAATAATGCAAGAGAAGGGGGTTTCCACAGAAGCACACTGATTACAAACAACAAAACTATTGAATAAGACTAAAAACAGTGAGAAAAATTCACAGTCGGAGGGTAAAGTTAATGCTCCTTGACCATCACACCTGTTACACAGTGAACTCAGTATGCAGCACACCTACTCCACTCGGGAAGTGCGATGCATACAGGTTGCCTTGAAGGCAGGGTACGATGGTATCAGTGTGAGACTTTGAATGAGATTTCACTCATAGTTTGCAATATAGTTCAGGTGTTTAGGCTGAAAAAGTAAAGGTCAGTGTATGGAAAACACAGGGGTGATCTAAGAGGTTACTAGAGCCACCACTCAGGGAAATTATATTGCTTGCAGATCTATTTTTTAATTCATAAACAAAACATGGAGATTGACTGAAGCAGCATTGATCTACTTTGCGTTTGTATGACAAATGCAGTTCGAAGGCTAGCTGGCTTGACTTCAGGCTCCGTCTATATGTTTATAAAAGAAACAAGGATAGATAAGCTAACATGTAATCTAGTCGCTCCCGAGTGGAGTCGCCATTTTTTTACACGGGAATAGTGTCCACTCGGATGCTCTTATTCCCACTAAGATGGGTGGCTATCTTAGAAACAAACAATCAAAGTCTACTATTGATTCCTTTTATGAAAATAGACGAAAGGAGAACGAAGAGGGCCAACCTGAGTCTTGCGCTCGATTTCCTCTCCTTCTTGATAGAGTTTTGCCACTTCTTCTTTGTCTGCCTAGCTTCAAGGACCTGTGGAATCACAGCAACATACAACTATACAAGAAACAAGGATCTTAATTCATAAATAATGCAGGATCAGATGTGCATTAAACATATACATGAATATATAGACAAGTACACAAGAATATGGAAGGAAACAAGAATAGCTTTATTCAGATGAAAAATAGCAAGAAGATTACAACCATGTTCTCTGACCCAGCATCATCCTCTAGCTAAGAAGCCCTTCTTCACCTCAAGAAAAGCTAGATCGCCCAACACTGTGAATGTACACCACAATACCAACAACACTTCTCTATAAGATACAAACTTCTAGTCTCTGGATCTTTGTGATGAGGGATCCATATATAGATGATTACAGAGAGGTCAATCATCTTTTGGGATCTTAATTAGTGTCTTCTCTCTGATAGTTCCTGCTTCCACTTAGATAATGATGATCTCTTACTCATCCCTGGTCGAAAATGGAGAGGCAAGTGTCAGAGGGGAAGCTTCTGGAAAAGAATTACCAATGAATCTTCCACCTCGCATTTGTCCTTCCGACGCATCACACCCATAAGAGGAAGATAATTAGTATTCATCGGCACTGTACATTGGGGAAGGTTATGCATCGCACCTTGCATGAGCTTCAATATGTCCGTTTTGACATTTATGAAGCAGTTTTCAAGTGGAGAACTTCTGGGAGATGATGTAATCAGTTGACCTTGTTCCTTTCGGCAGTGAAGCAACACTTTTAGGGACTTAAGAGCCCTCAGTTTATGGACATTTGTGATTGGGATTGAAGTGCCCAAAAATGTCTATAACACCATCGAAACAGACAAAGGTGAATGGCGCAGACGCATTCCACTCACATAACTTTGACGAAGGTATCTTATTCTAGTCTGATCGCATTTTCCTGTAAGGATGGGTTCGTCAGACTAGTCATATATCCCTCATGGAAATCCACTCTATACCGAAGGTTTTCTTGCTGAAACAGACCAGGGTGCATGCCCCCTCGGTTTCAGTCACATCTTCCTGAATCACTCGCGCTCATTAGGTGGACAGACTAGAGATCGATGAGACATTTCTTACATGAAAAGACCATTTAGAGATGGCACTTGACTATTTGCGATGTGTGAACCGGGGAATGACATTTAGTCTATGAGCTTGACCATTCTGCTTTCGTGCGGAAAACACATTACTCTAAAGAGTGAGGAGATGATGGCTCCCATGCAATAAATATAGTCGCGTCCAAGGAGTAGATTATAATCTAAAGTCTTGAACTACCATATACGTTCATGTGAATAGTTTCCTTCTCAAAAGTAATGGAACATTTGGAAGGATCCTAAGGTCGACTGTTCCTTGTCAAGCCTGTCAGATTTTCTCATTTCAGGCAAGCGATGGATACCAAGCGCTTTCCAAGCAATTGAGGAAAGGATACTCACAGAAGCCCTTCATGCGGATGATGGTACAACCATGACTTCTGTAAGCTTGTACAATGATTCTGAATGGACACTGACTCGTAAAACAGGGTCTGCCTAGTAGATTCCAGTCGAAGGAAATGACTAGGTTGCTTGGAGGTGGGACCGAATAGACGGCCGAATATGACTCTGATGAACTTCCTTCCTGCAATAAAGGAACAAGAGGACTGCCCCTAAGTTCATCAGAGTCTATGTTGATGAAAATAATTTGAACGATGTCGTTCTCTTTCTCTTCAATGATGTTATCATTTGAAGATGAACACTCTGAAGGCAAGACCGGGCAACTGCCATATCGACCCTTTGACTTTCCTCTGGTATGGATTTAGAGTGTTCATTTTCAATGATAGACGCTTCAG
>APFE030008072.1:0-12273 GCA_000404065.3 Pinus taeda | reverse complement strand
CTCCTCGGTATTACCGACACTTGATTCGTGGCTTGACACCCGATTGGTCCATGAGTTCTATTTAAAGCGCATGGAGGGTCATTGTTCGGGTAATCTGTCTATGAGAGAATGCTTATGTAAATTTTCATTCTTTGATTAATAAATTGCCTGAAGTGGCCACGTTGGCTGAGGCCATGTACTGTTTCCCTCTTTGAGGGTTTTAACCACGTCAAAAATACTGGTCTATTGATTTGAGATCTGGTTGTATTCAATGTGTATTTGAAAATCAAATTCTTTTATAATTATTTATAATTAATATATTCTTTTTTCCTTAGGAAAAATGATAATTTTATAATGAAAAAAAAATTACATGTTGTAGATGTTGATAATGCATTAAATCTTGCCAATCAAAAATGGTGATCACAGAGACCAAAAATACGACTCCAAAATGGTGGTAAGCATGTTACCCTTTTCTCCATTTCTTCTTTTTAACCTTTGTCCATTCTCCCCAGGAAGGAGTGGCCATTACAAGTGCTAGTTGGGTCCCTTCATTCATCCTTGGATTTTCCTTATCTGAATGTGAACTTTCAGAAACATGATGAAATTTTGAGTCCCTTCTCTTCATTTCTACAGTGAATCCCATCTCCTGCCTCGATGTGTTTGGTGGAGTTCCTAAAAATTGATGATTAGGGCTCCCCTTTTATACATTTTCTTGTGTACTTTGGTGTTCTTCATTGCTAGGAGGATCCACTTCTTCATAATCCTCTTCTTCATCAAGAAACAATTGTGACATTTTCCATCCCTTCAGTTGCTTTCTTGTTTTCTTCTTCCTTTGAGGCACTTTCTTGGCATGAGGACATGAATTTTGTGGATGTCCCATTTTTCGGCTTATTTGAGATCTAAATGTTGTGTTCCAAAAATCTAGGAACTGTGTCGAGCATTTCTTGTTGTGTGTCAAGAAAATATGATCCGACAATCCTTTGTTTAATTCTACCTCCACATAAATTATGGTGATTTTGTAGATTTATTAATTAAATATTTGGGTATCTTTCTTTATATATCACCCTAATATGTTCCCAATGGCTTCTATCAATTTATGGAGCCAAAAATATAAGGGTACATTATGCAATCTAACCCAAACTGACATTCAATATACTACCATTATATTGGCGTTGAAATCTGGGAACCAAGGGGTGACAAAAAGTCCCACAGAGCCCCAAAACCATGGATTCTCTTGCAATATAGATTCTCAATCCTCTAACGATGTAAATTTTTCTATGAAAAAGCCCATAGAGCAAAGGTGCATCTCACAATTTATTGTCCAATTTGTGAATATCCAATGGAAAATATCCACTGGTTTTGGCCAAAAACTATTGAGTCTGCATAATACTACTTGAGATTCATATTTTATGCAAAAATCATTTGTTTATGGTATATTTATAGTCATTACTTGGATTTGATTTAGTTGTTCCACTATGAAGGGGTTGGGTATATTGTGTTTCTAATCTAGTGTTGTTGAGGCAACAAATTTGAATTTTAGGATATATATGAACTAAAAGACTCCATTTTCTTACCCTTCATTCGAATATGTTCCTTTGTGAATACTAGATCCAAACACTCCCTGTGTTCCCTTTGAATTTCTTGGTCGAGGTGATCCTCCTCGAAGCCTCAAGTTTAATATGATGGTGGATGATGGGAGGATGTTGTAATCTTGTAACATCACATCTTCCTACATGGATTTTCCTCTGAACATTAGACTTTATAGGAGCATAATGATACCCAGATTGTGCATGATATTGTGATTTAAATTTTTGACGTTCTATGTGTCCCGAACCCAAAATAGTATTAATTTTGAATGTGGGGATTTGATAAAAATTTGGAAGGCTACCAGATCAAGTGCCCATGATTTACAGTCATACAGATCTTCAGCCAAATCAATTAATAAGTTTGGAGAAGAAAAGAGGGAGAGGGATTTCTATGGTAGTATTAATTTCATAAGTGATGGCCAAATCACTGAACTCACCCACTTTGATGGAGGAAAATTATCATATGGAAAAATGTGAAGCAAACTCTCCATATATAACGCTACTCCTCCATTTCAAAAACCTAATGTATTTAGGGGATTGACAATATCTAGATCTGGGATCTTTAACAACAAACCTACAAACATATCCAGATGTGTTTGAGGTGGAACATTCACTTTTGTAAACAAAATTTTGCCTCCAAATATGATCAATATTTCTATTTTTACTAAGAGAAGACAATTATAAGATTTCTATATTCAAGATTCTGTAATCCATACTGAATTAAGAAAAATCTTTCAGTAGAAATCACATAAGAGACATTTTTGGCCCATGTGTTTTGAACCAACAAGTCTCGTTCATTGTTTTGGTACTTATGATGAACCACACTTGCTCGTTCGAAATGTGTTGGCCAAAACTTTCTCTTATGTGATTTCTACCGAAAGACATTGCTCAAGTTATAATATTTTTGCTCTATACTTGCCTTAATCCTACACAAGTTGATTCCCAACTCATGAATGAAGTTATAAGATTTCTTCTCCATACTCGCTTTAATCCTACACAAGTCCATTCCCAACTCATGAATGTGACTTCCTTCACTTCCATCTATGCCATTGTGTACGTACAGGGTGAGAAGATACTCTACATCGACAATATAGTGAATGATACTACCAATGGCCTAGCCTATCAGTCTCCGTCCTCACGCGGGAGACTGAAACCAGTATTAAATCCATTCAAAAACTCCATTATGAGACCTGCGAGCAGTGAGATCATTCCCTAGCGATGACATAGAAGGTGGATGTGATGTTTGAAGAAACCCAACCACATAAGGAAAGAGAAAAAACTAAGAAACCCTAGCCATCACACCAAGCTCATCCTCTTCACACAGTTCCCCTTTCAATATAGAGTTCCTAAAACTTGATGATTAGGGCTTCCCTTTTCTACATTTTCTTCTGTACTTTGGTCTTCTTCATTGCTAGGAGGATCCGCTTCTTCATAATCCTCTTCTTCATCAAGAAAAATCTGTGACAATTTCCATCCCTTCAGTTTCTTTCTTGTTTTCTTCTTCCTTTGAGGCACTTTCTTGGCATGAGGACATGAATTTTGTGGATGTCCCATTTTTCAGCTTATTTGACATCTAAATGTTGTGTTCCAAAAATCAAGGAACTGTGTCGAGCATTTCTTGTTGTGTGTCAACAAAATATGATCCGACAATCCTTTGTTTAATTCTACCTCCACATAAATTATGGTGATTGTGTAGATTTATTAATTAAATATTTGGGTATATATCTTTATATATCACCCTAATATGTTCCCAAACGCTTCTATCACTTTATGGAGCCAAAAATATAGGGGTACATTATGCAATCTAACCCAAACTGACATTCAAGATACTACCGTTATATTGGCGTTGAAATCTGGGAACCAAGGGGTGACAAAAAGTCCAGCAGAGCCCCAAAACCATGGATCCTCTTGCAATATAGATTCAAAATCCTCTCACGATGTAAATTTTGCTATGAAAAAGCCCATGGAGCAAAGGTGCATCTCATAATTTATTGTCCAATTTGTGAATATCCAATGGAAAAGATCCACTGGTTTTGGCCAAAAACTATTGAGTCTGCATAATACTACTTGAGATTCATATTTTGTGCAAAAATCATTTGTTTATGGTACACTTACAATGATTACTTGGATTTGATTTAGTTTTTCCACTATGAAGGGGTTGGGTATATTGTGTTTCTAATCTAGTGTTGTCGAGTCAACAAATTTGGATTTGAGGATATATATGAACTAAAAGACTCCATTTTCTTACCCTTGATTCGAATATGTTCCTTTGAGAATACTAGATCCAAACACTCCCTGTGTGCCCTTTGAATTTCTTGGTCAAGGTGATCCTCCTCGAAGCCTCAAGTTTAATATGATGGTGGATGATGGGAGGATGTTATAATCTTGTAACATCACATCTTCCTACATGGATTTTCCTCTGAACATCAGAGTTTGTAAGAGCATCGCGATAACTAGAGTGTGCATGATATTGTGCTTTAAATGTTTGACGTTCTCTATGTCCCGAACCCAAAATAAAATTGATTTTCCATGTGGGGATTTGATAAAAAATTGGAAGACTACCAGATCAAGTGCCCATACTTTACAGTCATAGAGATCTTCAGCCAAATAAATGAATAAGTTTGGAGATGAAAAGAGGGAGATGGATTTCTATGGTAGTATTAATTTCATAAGTGATGGCCAAATCACTGAACTCACCCACTTTGATGGAGGAAAATTATGATATGGAAAAATGTGAAGCAGACTCTCCATATATAATGCTACTCCTCCATTTCAAGAACCTAATGTACTTAGGGGATTGGGAATATCCAGATCTGGGATCTTTAACAACAAACCTACGAACATATCCAGATGTGTTTGAGGTGGAACATTCACTTTCGTAGACAAAATTTTGCCTCCAAATATGATCAATATTTCTATTTTTACTAAGAGAAGACAATTATAAGATTTCTATATTCAATCTTCTGTGATCCATACTGAATTAAGAAAAATACTTCAGTAGAAATCACATAAGAGACATTTTTGGCCCATATGTTTCGGACCAACAAGTCTCATTCATTGTTTTGGTACTTATGATGAACCACACTTGCTCGTTCGAAATGTGTTCGCCAAAACTTTCTCTTATCTGATTTCTACCAAAAGACATTGCTTAAGTTATAATATTTTTGCTCCATACTTGCCTTAATCCTACACAAGTTCATTCCAAACTAATGAATGAAGTTATAAGATTTCTGCTCCATACTCGCTTTAATCCTACACAAGTCCATTCCCAACTCATGAATGTGACTTCCTTCACTTCCATCTATGCCATTGTGTACGTACAGGGTGAGAAGATACTCTACATCGACAATATGGTAAATGATACTACCAATGGCCTAGCCTATCAGTCTCCATCGTCACGCGGGAGACTGAAACCAATATTAAATCCATTCAAAAACTCCATTATCAGACCCGCGAGCAGTGAGATCATTCCCTAGCGATGACATAGAAGGTGGATTTGATGTTTGAAGAAACCCAACCACATAAGTAAAGAGAAAACACTAAGAAACCCTAGCCATCACACCAAGCTCATCCTCTTGACACAGTTCCCCTTTCAATCTTTAATTTGTTTCTTTAAATAATGTATTCTTAACTTACATTTTAATCATTTTTTTTATTTGATTCAATGATTGTAAGTTCATAATTAGTGTATTAATTAATTAATTTTTTATGGTACAAAATGGGTGAAGTTTATACCTTGTTAAATCTATTTAGTATAAAATCAAAAGTTCCCAAATATGTTTAGTCAATAAATTCTATAGATACAAATGACCATGACAATACCACACTTAATAATGACTATGGATTTTCCTTGTAAGAATCATCACTAGATTTTGTATGTTTGAAAATCACAAGTTTTCATTATTTTTTTAATCAATATATACTTTTAAAAAATACAAATAATCAGAACATCATAGGTGACTATGAGCATGCATATTCTTTTAACCACAATCATTCAATGTAAAATTAAAAATATATCCAATAAAATAAACATAAAATTTAAAAATTAATTTACAAATGGATGTTTTCTGATGATAGAATTTTAAATGTATGTGGTTTTAATTTATGCTATGTATTTTTGTTGTGCTTTTGTTTGCCTGTGATTGTTTCTTTGGGTATAATATTTTTACACATATTTAATATCATATAAAAAAATTACTTTTAGAATGAGTAGAACGTGTGAATTAACTTATTAATCTTTAAATTGTTGTTTAAATTGATAAAATCTTATTTTTTCAACATCATTAGTGAATTTGAATTTTTATAAGCACCACTATCCAATGCACAATATTTTTATAAGTGTTTTTAATTACTATGTTTTTTTATAGTTAGTTACAGGTTGATGTTTTGTGATGATAAAATTTTAAATGTTTGTGTTTTTATTTTATGAAATGTATGTGTTTGTTTCTTTATGCTCTTGTTATTTGTATAATTTTAGAACACAAAAAAGTATTTCATTAGAATATCCCATATGGAAGTCGATTGCCCAATTTTTGTATTGACTTGATACAAATCACCTCTATGATGATTTACACACATAAAATATAATATGGAAGAATTATAGTCCGAATTAATTGAATGTGTATTAAACTATACATGTTCAAATTAGCAATTAGTTTAACAAAATTTCATTTATTTTTTCAAATGACCATAACATCATGAATGGTTATGGATTTTTCGTAGGTATCACTATTCAATGCATCTTTGAGAATGATTTTTAACCAATATATATTGTTAATTAGTAACGAATCGACGTTTTGTGATGGTAAAATTTTAGATGTTTGTGTTTCTATTTTATGTAATGTATTGGATTGTTTCTTTGTGTTTGTATGTCTATAAATTCTTGAACATAAAAAAGCTTTTATTAGAATAACTTGATACAAATAAATTTTATGATAATTTTAAGAATGCATAGTATCCAATGCAAGAATTACACTTCAAATGAATTGAATGCTTCCGTAGCTTATCTATGCTCAATTTAATAAAAGTTCGCCTATTTTGGTAAATGACCATGACATCATGAATGAAAATGTATTTTTTTTGTAGCCAACACTATCCAATGTGTGTATTTTAAAATTACAATTATTTTAAATTAATATATTCTTATAATTAATTACAATTTTATATTTTATGGTAGAATTTCAAATGTTTGTGATTATATTATATTTTTTTGTATATGTTTGTGTTTGTGCATATATAATGGCTTTACCCATACATAAAGATCATATATAAAAATTACACTTTAAACGAGTTGAATTTGGGTATTAACTTATTTTATGTGCGAATTCATATTCAATTTAATAACATCCCATTTATTTCAAAAAATGATCACAACATTTATCAATTAACATATATTTCAATAATAAAAATAACTATAATATCACAAATGATTATGATGATAGATTTTTTGCAAGCAGACCTACTCAATACATTTATCATAATTCACAAGAAATTATGTACTTTAGAAATTAATTAGCTATAAATTGATGCTTTATAATGATATAATGTTAAAATATGTTTTTTATTTTTAATATGGGTTTATTTGTTGTGTTATTTTTTACTTTTTTGTGTCATGATTTTACAGATACATAATATCATAATATTATACGAAAACGAGGAAGAAGTTCAACCTTATATTTTAACTCACTTATATTCAATTTAATTTGTTTGAAAATATTTTAATCAAAATATATTTCAAAAATACAAACATGGAGTTGAATTTTTATCCTTTGATTTATATTTGTGTTTAATTTAATAAAATCATTTTCAAAGCAACGACAATTATTTTAAAAAAATATAACTTTCTTTTTTAAACATGCTAAATATGTCTTTTGAAGGTGCTTATGTTTCCTCTAATTTCAAAATTGAATTGTAATAAGCATTGGTAAATTTATATTATGACCTTCTTAATTGAATATTCAATTGCCCCTAACAAGTCAAAGTGCATCAAGTGGTGTGACATATGACAATGTGAACATTTATTTTTATTAATATACAAGAAAATTTGCCTTTTTGTGTTATGATTCTTGAAAAATTATTAAAGCCTTAAATGTGATATTGGACTTCTAATTCACACAAAATGGGTTACGCCCAAGAAGAGGAAAGATAAAAAGTTCAAAAAAAAATCTCCTTTTTTTTTTGTAAGCTAGGGAGTTACCATTCTCTATTATAAAAAAAAGAAAACCAATAGAATCTTAAGGTGATCTCAACCTGCCCCGAAGGGAAACCAGGTTTATTGACCACCTATAGTTTTTGACTGCAGACCAAAAATAAAATGTTTTCATACTATCTTTCCATGCTTTGTAAACATTCATCTGGTAACTAGTAACATTGACAACTAGCTGCAAATAAGTATTATCATAATTCCTATGCATATCTAAGGAAAAACTAAAAATTTGAATTTTCTATCTATATCAGAAAAACATGCCTATCTTCATTGAGTCCCGGCGTCCTCATGCTACTTCTTTTCTTTCCTGACCACCAGGCCATTCGCCTCTAGCTGCTTCTGAAGATCCTCCAGCCTTTTGTCTTGCATGAGCAGGGTGACCAAGATGCTCCTCATCTCTTTCTTCATGTTGGGGATGCCCTGTGACAATTCAACCATCTCTAAGGCTATCTGTTCCATGGATTTGGCCATAAGTCTTTTCATGACCCAATAGAGGTGCAGGGATTGCTTATACAAAGTCATTCTTCCTCGGTATGGCCTGGGTCAGGCATAAAATCCATCCAGTCCTCCATTTCTTCCTCTGATTGAGCTTGAATGGCCTCCTCCTCCCAGTGCTCTATTATTCTTCAAATTTTTGGGTTTTTTCATTCATTATAGGCCCGCTCTGCGGTTCGAACTCTTGTTTCTATGGTTCTCCTCCCCTGTCTACCTTCTACACCCGTGCTGGTCTCCCTGTCTTCTGTTGCTCATTCCCAACAATGTCTACCCTCCTGCTTCTCCCTTCTACGATTCCTCGCCTTCTTTGACCTCCTCGACCACGGCAGCCTCGCCCTCATCCTCGCATGCGTTTCCCAACCTCGACACCCGGCTCCTGTTCATCTTCAGCTTCCTTCCAGCCCCTTTTCGTAACTTTGTTTCCGATACCCTGTTCATTTTGGCTGCGTTTGTCAATTCCTTCCGCTGCCATTTCCAATTCCTCTTCCTGGGCTTCACTATCATCCTTGCACACTTCATATACCAGGATGTAAAATTTCTCGGGTTCCTCTTCCATTTTCCCCTTGCCCTTTACGTCCTAGCTTGCTCAGCTCTGGTCCCCATCACCAGCGCTGCTTCGCATCCATCTCCCCGCCACTCTGCTTCCTTCCACGACCATTCTTTCTCTATTCTTTGTCCCCGGTCTGTACGCCCCTGATCCTTCCGTCCTGCTTCCTACGCTGTGCTTTCTCCTGTCTGTATCTTGTCGTTGTTCTCCTCTCTCGCCGGTTTCCCTGCATGCGCTATCTCACGTCCCTCTACGCAACCGTGCCTTCCTTATACCTCCCTTATTAATGTTCGTAGGCTCCACCACCCTGTCCATTCTGCTGTACCCTGTCCTCTCGCGATCATTTCCCTGGCCTTTGTCTGACATCCTAACAACGCCACCATCATTCACCCTCCCCCTGCTGTCCTTTCGCTCCAGTCTATGATCCATCGCACCGCTCCTACTACCTGTATCCATCATACCTCGAAACCTGGCAGTGATGTCTGTCCTTGCACACCTTCGTGTCTTCATTACTCCACCTGCCAACCTCCTCAACCCGATCAGGTGAAAAAAAATTCTCCTTTTTGCTAGAGTTGAATTGTCGGTTTTGCAGACTACCAAGAAAACACATGATTCAATAAAAAATTTCATGTGTGAAACTCACTTAAAATGATTTTTGGAGATAAAAGGAGTTGGACAAAATATAAAGGTATATTCAAAAATAATTATTGTACTCATACTCAAAAAGTACCAAGATGTTGCTAAGGGTCAACGAAATGTAAATTGGAAAATGACTACTATTTGTTCTCCTGGGAAGTAGGAGTTAGAGCTTTGGGGAAGGCACATGGAAACATAGTTCTTGGTTGGAGGAATGCAATAGCCTTTGATCTATTTCCATCAAGAAAATCTTAGATAAGTATATTATAAAAAATAATACACTTGAATGTGTGCAAAGATGTAAGAGGATATTATATAACAAATTAAATAAGCTTGTTTGGATGGATAAATATATAAGCGTGCACAAAAAATAATACATTTGAATGTGTGCAAAGATGAAAAAGGATATTATGTAATTAATTAAAGAATCTTGTTTGAATGGATAAATATACAAAACATGCACAATAACCCTTATTCACCTGTAAAAATATAGTTTGTTGTAAGCTACTACAGAGAAGAATTATTGCAGGTAAGAAAAATAAATTTATACGTAATTTAACTTGTAGAAAAATAAATGTATACCTAGTTTAGCTTGCTATAGGTAAAAGCACTAGAATCATATCAATTGGCCATGGAAAAAGAAACCTTGGGTAAAGAAATATTAAGGCTTAAAGGAAAACCTTCTCAAACTCCCATGACAAGGGTTCAACATGCCTCTTGCCTAATTTGCATATGCTCTTGCTCAATGAAAATGATAGTAATAGTAAATTATATACAATCATTATTTAGAAACAAAATCTATAGAGTTGACGTGAATATCTAATGTGTACCCATAGAATATAAATAGAACAAATATTATAGTATTTTAAATTTTTGATGGAATCACTTCATTACACATAGTAACAAGTAAATAGATTGTATAAATTTTTCTTATGAATAAAAAGAAATTTTTACATTGTTGGGGCTATAAGACAGCCAAAACTATTTTCTCATAATTAAATATTCTCACTAAAAAAGAGAGGGTAAATCCATTGATTTGAAATTGATATACATGCATTGTTTCAAGTGTCAGGCCTTTTGGGAAAATCACTAGCTAGATAACGGTATTATTTACACTAAAAAAAAATCAAATTTCCTTGCAGCTAGCATCAAGCAAAAATTGGAACTGACATTGAAACCCTGTAAAGAGGAAGCATTGCATAAGTATTTGAAGGCCAAAGCATAGGCGAAAAGGCGTGCATGAATTTTTACCTGAAACAATGTCACAAGATAACCCAAGTTGGTCATAGATTAACCAACACATGCAAGAAAGGAATTCCTTTGTTTGGATTGGAATAAATCTAAATTAATCAAGCAAAGAATGTTATAGAGGGTTTTGACATAAGTAGAGTCTAACCTTAGTAATATAGATGACATCCTTCAACCCGATACTTTGTTGTAAAGGGAATAACATTAGTATTGTACATACATGTTTGTACAAAGAAAAATTATATCGAGATGAGAATCGAGTTACGTTTTAATCATAGAGTGAAAATTCTAGAAATATTTTAAAATATTGGAAGGAATTCCATGTATTAAGTTTAGTTCATTTTGAAACCATTGAGAAAAATAAAAATTATGTTGAGGTCCTTTGAGGGAATCATAACCAATGTCTGATCACAACCACAAAGTTAGAAGTAAAAACATACAATAATATACCAAATATGCAATAATGGCTATACTATAAAAAACATAAGTGAATGTAGAGGAACCAAAGACCTTGTGATGGATTACAAAAGGATTTCATCCATACCACATTTTACGAGTATTTTTCTAGGAGCGTGAGATGGAAATAAGTTTTTCACATACATTGCACATAGAATCACATCATCACAAAACACCAGTGTTCAATTTTTGAAAATCCTCATTGAGAAAACTATATTAATTATAGTAATGTTCATTCTTTCAACTACATATTTTGTTGAGAATTCTATGGAACTATGCTATGATGTTGAATCCCATGCTTGTAGATATTTTTCGATATTCATTAGAGTACATTATCTTCCATTAACAGTATGAAGAGAGCCAATATGTGATTATTCTTCATATCCAATCCATACATGAAATTCCTTAAAAGTTTTGAAAGCTTGAGATTTACTTCTCAATAAATACATGTTATGAAACCAACCCACAAAAGACATAAAAGATAAATTAACACATTAGAAATAAGCCTCTTTTAGGGGGAAACCTCCTTTACATTACACATGAAAAATTCTTTGATGATACAATTGACAAGTTGTCCTTTCTTTATATAAGAGTCTAAGGGGTCATGATATAATCATATCTTATATAACAATATTAATGTAAGCGCACAATAATAATAATAATGGGTTTCTATGGGGCAGAATAATAAAAATATGGGACTACATGGGCACAAAAATATAATAAGGTGGTTGTATTAATAGTAATAAGGGGTTACACTGGTAGTATAGGGACCTAACAGTACACCTAAAACATTCCAATGTAATCATCAATACAATTCTTCATACATTTATTTTCATTAGCACAAGGAAAATGCATAAGACCACACAAATTTAAATATATATGTCCAACTTTTCTACATGAATAAACAGGCCTTGCTAGAAAATGTGAACAAGGAACAATAGATTTCTTATACTCCTACAGAATGTCAACAAGGAGAAAGTTATCCAAACAATTATATGAGACAAAGAAGAAGTTAGAAATGATTATGCATAGCTAAAGACCCAAAAAAATAAGGAAGTGGAAAATCCCACATATATTTAATAGGATACTCAATTAACATATTTAATGCTTAAAGTAGTTAG
>APFE030008067.1:0-29334 GCA_000404065.3 Pinus taeda | reverse complement strand
TGAAACAATAACCCAATATTTCAGATCTTAAGATATTCAACCCAAAAGCATGCCTAAGCCAAATGATCTCCTTTGCTTTATATAGGCAAGCTCTTCCTCAAATCATGGATCATGGGGCTCAATAATAATAAAAAATAAAACGATACCATGGGCCAAAACCATAACAAACCAATACCATCAACTCAATACTAGGTATCAACACGTCTGTCGAGATGCCATGGTCCAAAAACCATAGGTTCAAATTCCAAGGACTAACTACCATGGACCAAAGGTAAGTTTTCCCAAATGAAATAAACTTTTGTCCATAGGTTCAAATTCCAAGGACTAACTACCATGGACCAAAGGTAAGTTTTCCCACATGAAATAAACTTTTCTCTGCATAAAATTTCGTGAAGTTTTCTCCACGTGAATAAACTTTTTAATTCTCATCATATTGAGAGCCATGCCATGGGTGTTGCCATCAAGTACAACACTTTAGCCATAATGCCAACAATTTCCCCCTTTGGACTTGATGGAAAAGCTTACTTGTGAACTGTCATCTGATCCCTTTTGTTGTCCGGTAACCCATGCACTTTGTGACATCTGATATTTCTTCTGTAGATTCATCTGAATGTATACAAGTGAGATGATCTTCTATGAGAGGGTTGCCATCAAGTACAACACATGCATCATAATGCCAACAGATTTCAGTCTAGATTGATTTTTGATTGAATTAATTTTTCACTCATCGATTTGTGATAAACATTAAAAATTGGTGTGTGTTTAATGATGATGGATATATCTTAATATTCTTAACATTTGAAGAATAATATTCGGATAAGATATTTGATGAAGATAAACATGACAGACAGATGAAACAAGAAACTGAAGATAATTATCTTCCCAAGTCTGTGGTTAAAATTGAAAACCTTTATGATCTAAAAGATAAATTCAAGAAAGTATCTAATTATAAACTTCAAAGTTCAACATTAAGGTTTGAATTAGTAAACCCTGGATCTGAATCTAAACCTCAAAATGTCAATCTGGGTCTAAGTCTTTCTCTTAATGAGAGATTAGACTTTATTCATATGCTGAAGAAATATAAAGGTGTCTTTGCCTAGAATTATAAAGATCTAAAGACTTATGATACTTCCATCATCCAACACACCATCCGAATGATGCCTGTTGTCAAGCTTGCTCAACAAAAATTAAGAAAGATTCATCCAAATTTGGAGAATCAAATAAAAAATGAATTGAATAAGCTCCTTAAAGCAAAAATATTTTTTCTAGTAAGGTAGTCCAAATGGATATCTACTTTAGTACCAGTTAGGAAGAAGAATGGTGACATTAGGATTTGTATAGATTTTCGCAATCTAAATAAGGCATGTGAAAAAGACAAATTTCCTTTACCACCTATGGAAAGTCTTGCAATCACTCACTAGTTTTAAGCTTATGTATTTTCTTGATGTTTCTCAGGTTACAATCAAGTACTTATTCATCCCAATGATAGATTAAATACTATGTTTAGAACTAAATGGGGAACTTATGCACATCAGACAAATGACTTTCATATTAATAAATGCATGAGCTACTTTACAAAGGGCTATGGACATCGATTTCAAAGGTATGATTAGCAAAATAGTTTTTTATTTGGATGACATTACCATATATTCTAAGAAGAGAAAAAACCACTATCCTGACATGCAACAAATATTTGAGAGACGAAAAAGATATGGGATTTCTCTTAATCCAAAAAATTCGTACTTCGCTTTAAGTGAAGGAAAAATTCTAGGATTCATTGTCTCTAAAGAAGGAATCTGTATAGATCCATATAGAATTAAGGCTATTCTGGAAATCCCTTTGCCCCATAACAAAAAATTGATGCAATCTTTTTAAGACAAATTATTTTTATAAAGAGATTTTTTCCTAATTTTTCCCATATTGTTTTACCCTTACAGATCATGAATAAGAATAATTATGTATTTAAATGGGGAGATAATGAAAGGGAATCCTTTCAAGCAATCAAACAAGCTTTAACTATGCTCCCTCTTTAATCATTCCCAAATTTTCTGATCCTTTTATTTTGTATACTTTTTCTTCTCAATTGTCTAATGTTGCAGTGCTAACACAAACCAATGATCAAAATATAAAAGAACCTATATCTTTCTTTAGTCTGAATTTTCAAGGAGAAAAACTCAATTATTTTGAAGTAGAGAAATAGGCCTTCACAATCTTCAAGGCTATCCAACATTTCATACATTTTGTACTAAAATCTCATGTAGAAGTTATTGTTCCATTCTCAACAGTGAGGCAATTACTTGTACATAAGGAGTTACATGAGAAAATGGAAAATGGGGTAACAACTCTACAAGAGTATGAACTTGACATTAAACCTACTAAAATTATTAGAGGACAAGGTTTTTATAGTCTAGTCACTAGAGCATCAAATATGTCAGCAAATGGAGATTCAGGTAATACAGTGCAAATATATGAGGTATATATTACTAACACTGAATCCTAATATGTTGATCTATTGTTTTATTTAAATAATGCTTATTATCCACTAGAACTTAATCATAAAATAAAAAGGGCTCTAAGATTTAAAGGAAAAAATTATGAGATCATTGATGGTGTGTTATTAAGAAGAAATTATGACTCTATTTTATTAAGATGCGTAGAAACATTTGAGGCAGATTTGTTTCTGCAGGACCTCCATGACGGGCCAACTGGAGGAAATTTTGGAGGGGACACTACTACACATAAAATCCTTCATGCTAGATATTATTGACCAACATTGTTCAGAGATACACATGCCTATGTAAGAAAATGAAAAATTTGTTAGACCGCTGTTGAAGACAAAGGAAACCAATGTTACCACTCCAACCAATTAACATTGAACAATATTTCAAACAGTGGAGACTAGACATAATAGGTGAGATCATTCCTCACTCTTCTAAGAAACATAAGTTCATCCTCACTGCCATAAATTATTTCACAAAGTGGGTAGAAACAATTTCACTAAAGGTAGCTAATTTTGATAAAATTATTGAATTCATCGATCAATTTATTATTACCAGATTTAGATTACCTAATGCACTCATCTTTGACAATTAATGTTATTTCTTAGGGAACAATGTGACTGAGTTCGCATTAAAAACAGGATTTAAGCTAAGATACTCCACTAATTATTATCCTCAAGGAAATGTCTTAGTAGAATTGACCAATAAGAACCTCATTAGGATTATGAAGTCAGTTGTTGATCAAAGCCAAAAGAATTGGCATAAATATTTGGTGTTTTCCTTATGGGATGATAGGATAACTATTAAAAATTCTATTGGGACTACTCCTTTCAATTTAGTAAATGGAAAAGAAGCTATTCTCCCTCCCAATATAGCTCTTCCTTCACTGGCCTAAGTACAATTTATGAAGAACAACCCTCCTCTTCTATACAACTAAGGATATCTCAGATTCTAAAATTAGAAGAAGGAAGGGAACCGAATAAACAAACCCATGCAGATCATCAAAAGTTAGTAAAACATTCCTTTGATGCAAGCTCAGTTAGTAAAAAGCGTTTTAAAATTGGTGAGTTAGTTTTGAAATGGGACAAGGCACATGACGAGAAAGGAAAACACAACAAATTTCAAAAATTGTGACTTGGACCATTCCAAATCATTGAGCAGTTAGGTCTATCGACATTTTTTTTGCAAGCTCTATAAGGTAAGGCGGATGCTCTTCATGTAAATGGACTAATCCTTAAACAATTATTTTCATAGGACTTCCATTCTACTGTATTATATATATATATCCATGTTTTTGTTATTAATAAGATTGAGTAACACATTATTGGCTTTCATTAAGATCTCTATTCATTTATAAATTTGACCTTGAAAGGTATTTATTTTAAGAGAAATAAATTTCAAAATTGAAGATGAGATCAATACTTTAAAACTATAAAAATTTTATACATTAAAATTATAAATGCTTATCTGTTCAAATTTCATAAAATATTTCGTTTTTTATAATCAGTCAAGAAAGGTTCCTTTAAAAACGTAAAAAGCTATTTTGAAATCTTAGTATTTTTAACTTCAATTGTCATCCATTACTCTTAAGGAGTAGGTGGACCTCACCACTCATTGTTTATGTATTTTTTAGATTGTAATTAAAAAATATAAGAAACTTAGAAGATAAGAAGTCGCATTACGAGCTTACTTACCATGATCATAAAGAAATAATAGGTTGGCATTATCATTACTAACCACCAAACCAAGATAGTGGCATGTGATTAAAAAACATAAAACAAGGAGTCTCATCACGAGCTAGGTTGTTCAATTTTATTATCACTTGTGAATGAAATTGTCATTATTTGGCCAAAAAATGAGGACAATGGCTTGTAAATATCCTTGAAAAGGAAAATGAATCCTCAAAATTACCTCTAAATATTTACAAACATGGATGGGATACTGGTTTGCCATTTGGTAAAAGATAACCCTGTCGAGGTTATGGATGCCTGCTAGAAGCAGTGGCTCTATCTATGATAAAATAAGTTCACTAAAAGTTAAGTTTCAAATATCCTTAAACTTTTGATTTAGATTAATTTTATTTATCTCATTTTCAAAATGTTTTTCTTTACTTGGGATCTTTACTTTTAAGTTTAAAAATTTGTTTTATAGATTGTAAGAGATAACTAGTTCTTCTAGTGAATCGCCAATTGTTATGGTACCTAGCAATCCCCTATTATTTATAGTTATAACATTTAAATAATGGGGACCCTGTTAATTTTTTCTTTAGGTTTTATAATAAGTAAATTAATCCTAATAAATTTATATTTCAAAAAACTCCAAAAAATAAAAAATATGTCATTTTTTATTATCTTTTAAGTTTAAGCCCTAGTTGAATGACTTACATTTACTTTTTAAATAAAATTGCACATCGCAAATGTTTAGAAGTTGTGATAATACCCTTAATCAAATGTTGCGAAATACCATTTTCAAAAAAACTTCTCTCAATAAAATGAAGAAAATAAAGGAAAATGCTCTCCCGCATATAAAGTTTCATCTGACCCAGCATGGAGACACATCATCATCGTAGATCGCATATCACGAATCACACATCCGTACCAGCTCTCTATTAGGTCATACATCCCTATGTTGCGAATGTGATAGAAAATAAATGTTTTCTGATCTCCGATGTGATGTATGCAATATTACATATCACAAATCGCAACATCACTTCAAATGAAATACTTCCAAATAAGATTTGCGATGAAAAATTTCAAACTAAGCTCCACTTAATGAAGATCTGTGTGTACTTATATTTTCATTAAATTTAAAATGTAATGGTTTTAATGTCCCTCATTTGACAAAATTGATTTAAATGGCAGGTTGTTATTTGAAACATATGTATTTATCCTACCTGTCCGTCCTTGGAGATCTAAAACATTCCTCTATGTTTCCTTTCAGCAAGGATAATACTAATAAACAACATTCCATTCAAATTTTGAAAGAATGAAAGAAAGGAAAAGGGTCGTTTGTTCAAACAAAAGTAACTCATTCCAAACTAGAAGCTACAAAGATGGCTCCATTATTCATAGACACTACGTGCACGTCGGTTTCTGGTACCTCCTCCTAGGAATTGATGTATAATCTATTTGAAGAAGAAAACCATAGGGTAGTAACAGCCAAGCAAGCAACAACAAACACCCCATCATCATCTAAAGCTGCCTTTTCTAATGTTTCCACTTCATTTCTTCACCGAATTGCTGTGCAACCTAAAATCCTGCCCTATGCAGTTATGATCAAGTGGATGATTGATAATGCGAATATCAAACATAGGACATTCTTGACATCAAGGAAAATGATAGTAGGATCCTTCAAAGCTGTAAATTTGAAGAGAATGTATGATTTTCCAGACCCCTTGAGATTTACAACAAGTATCTTCTTAAAAGGTTTGTGGAGAAGAACAAATTAGAGTTGGAGCCCATTAGACAGTGAAGACATGACCCAAGCAAGCTCAAGAATGATAGTAAGGGTATGTATTATTTAGCTTCTCTTGTTGATCTACTTTGTTATGTTGTTGCTATGATATGTAGACTGTTCGATTCTCCAAACACACGAAAAATTATAGTGGAATGGGTTCCCTTGATTCAAGATGCTTCTAATTATGAAGTTATGGATTGGGCTACTATCTTTTCCAACAATATTGTGTCCAAAATCTTAGAATATAGGCAAAAGCACAACTTTTTAGAGAGAATCGTGCCATCTTTTTATATGAGTTCCTATATCATGGATGCCATTTGTTTCTCTTCTGAATTTCCTTCATTGGGATGGAAATGGACACTCGAAGATACTAGACCAGTTCACTTATATCATGATATCCTATGGGAAGATAAGTACTAGCCTCATTTTTATAGAATTTGGAATAAAGTAATGTTGCCTTTGTACAAAGAAACTTTTTATCAAAATTCCCCTAGGTTGTCTCAATAAGCCATGACAGACTTCATTGCTTTTGGAAGCTACTTTACTGAAGAGAATTTTACTTATGTCAGAGTATTTGGTAGTCTTGCAGCCCCACATGTTCTTCCTATTTATGTTCCCGATAAGCTTGTGGCCTGGGAAATTGCCTATCAGACTATAGGTCATGGTGTGGCTAAAGTTTTGAAAGACTCCAAAAAGGCTATTTGGGCATAATTTCGTACTCAATGTGGATTTTATACTCTTGAAAATTACAATCATGCTATCATAGAAATCAAACAAATCGAGGGCATGCAACTCCCTACTATTCCTCCTAGACAATACAACCCTAAAATGGTCAGTCATGATTTCACCACTCAGGTTAAAATAAGGCCATTTGTTCATGAACCCAATGACTTTGATGATTTGTTTGAGACATGTGATTCATACAGACAGGTGGAACATCTAGAACAAATTTGACTGAGCCTCGTGGATTTTTTCTTATTCCAAGAATATAGAAATAAAAGGCTACAAAAACTGCCTTCTGAATGCCTAATTGCTTTACAGCCAAAATTTCCTATAGGAAAGTATTTTCCTTCATCCACAAAGGAAACAAAAAATATACTCACTATTGTACTTTCATAGAAACAAATAAAATAGCTCTTGTCTACTAGCGAGCTTTATAAGTGTGGTGTCAATTCAACAAAGAGCTAGATAGCACACAAGAGAAGGAAGTGCAATATTTAGCTTCAATGGAGATAGATAAGGCTCTTGTAGCCAACAAGAAAAAGTCTCATGTGAATGAGTCATAATGTCAAATAATGGATAAAGAATTTATCTCGACATTCCCCACCTCTGAGATTATCCTCAGAGTAGACGAGAGTCCATCCCTTGATATTTTCTACAGTCCCAAACACTGTGTTGTTGTTAGTCGACAAAAGAAGAAAAGGAGAATGGAACATTCTAAGTAACTTCTTCATGGAAGCATCCCACTAGATGTGGTATGGAAATATCATCAAGCTAATTTGTCCGATGATTTAGCAAAATGTAGGAGCCTATCATATGAGAACCATTTTCAAAATCTTGCAGTTAGAACAAACATTACTTAATTGAAGACATGATATTGAGCAGGAATGGCAACTCAAGTTGTCAAAGTTACAAACTGAGTTTAGTCAATTGAAAGTTTAGAATGAAGCTGATATTCTAAGGCAAAATGCACAAATTTACCATGTTCAACTTAAAATAGCTTAGATACAGAAGGACACTAATATTGAAGGATTTAGAAAATAAGATGGAGTGATCAATGCTCTCCTCTCCCAATCGCAAGTGAACTTCTGTAAGAAATTGAAGATCATCAATGACCTCTACACAAACAATGACTCATTGATTGATCAAAAGTCTGAACTAAGAACATACTATGAAGATATCAATAGGAAAATTTCTAACTTCATCAGTTGGTAGGACAGTACAGATGGAATGAAAGAAAATATTCCCAAAACACAAGATTCATTCAAAGATCTTGTTTTCAGAGATTGGGATATTAGACTAAAGGAGGTTGAAGAAGCAACCTACACAACAATAGACCTAGTAGGCCAGGTTACCAAAATTGTTAGAGAAAGTCTAGCAGATGCAAATCTTATTACTAAATTCCCAGGAGAATGACTGTGAGATACTCAAACACTCATAGAGTATGGCATAGAAAATCGAAGGAAAAAAAGATAGCATCAAGAAATTATCTAAGTTAAATCTTGAATATCATCAAAAGTTCTTGGTAAAGCCCTATGGTCAATGGTTAGTTCTTCACAGCCTTGTTAATGCAACTAAATACATTCTCCCACCTCTTTTAGATGCCTTGTTTGTGGCAAAAATGTGGATCACACTAGCTCACCCCCCAGAATTGAAGCTAGTAGAGGCTATTTACAGGTTACGAGAGAAAATGGGAGTGTAGTCAATCTCCCATCTTTAGTTTCTTGTTAAAACTGAAGCTATTTTTTTCTTTTTGTTTCCTATTTTGAGGAGTGTTTGTTTTAACCTCCTTAACAAAATATGCATTTTCTATTTTGATAGTATAAATTTTATTTAGAAATATCCTCTCATCTCTTTATATAAGGGGTTCATAATTTTTGTAAGAAGGCTAAAGGAACTTGAACTTCTATACTTCTTTGATAATTTTACTAGAAAGGTTGGGCTAGAGACTGTCTTCTTCCATGACAAGAGCACTGATATATGTGGTACTATTATCTTTGTAGTAATGCTATTTTTTATGTTTAGAAGTGAGTCAATTTTTATTTCTATTTTATTATGTGCAACATCACAACTCAATTAAGCATTATTTCATTGTTGAAAAGTGTATTAATCGTTATCTTTAGTTGTATCTATGAAATGGTATGATTTTTTATGCGATATGTGCTTAAACATTAAATTGATCAACTATTTAATCAATTGAATTATCTTTAACTCATTTTAACTCTTTTAAATATTTGATGATTTATATTGTCTTTCATTTATAAATAAATATTTATAAAGTCGCATATGCAAATTCAGTTGTATCTATGGAATTAGATAGATTGATGTAGATTTATTTATTTGCATTCATATTTATTCTATCAAATTTCTTTCAACCCATATATATCACACCTCAAACTCTATCATATATTTGAACAAGAAACGGGTCCCTATATCCCCAGTCAGAACCGCTATCCCAAATGTAAAAGTAATTGTATTCAAGTTCCCGATCAGGTGGTCTCCCCGATGTTGAGGCAAAGACATTGCGAGCCTTCAGAAATTTTGGTGCTAGAAGGAGGGCCCCGAATATGAATGGAAAAAATATCTGCACCTAAATCTAAAGGCCATTCCAGGAGTCACTCCCCCTTAATATCACTTCCAACTTCTAGATCTTCATTTAAAACTCCTACTTCTAGATCAGAAGTTGGAAAAACATCTACAATATCTCCTAAATCACTACCCTAATCTTATGATCCACCTTCCTCTCACCAAGTATTAGAGGTTCAAACCTTAATTGGAAAATGGGAATGTATTTCTATTTCTAAAGAAAAACCTCAATGATCCGATGTATCTGAAGGTAGTGTATCCTCATATTTCCAACCTACTTGGATTTTAACTCGTTCTGAAAGTGAAAAACTTGGAGTTAATCCATTCAAGTTTCCTCTTCCTTCTTTCCGAAATAAGACTAAGAAATCTAAGTCACAAACATATACTAGTGAGATTTTGTCAAATTGACCTCCACAAAAACCATCACTCTATACATTCCCTCCAATAAATCCTCCTCTTCATACCCCTTCTTCTCAAAGTAGTAGTGCCAGTTCATTTAGAACTAATACACAATCTTCCTCTTCTTGCACACAATCACCTTCTACATCCACCTTTACCCAAACTCCAATAATGATAGGAATTATTCGAAATCCACCCCTTCCACCCCTGCCCATTAGACCATGGGAAAATCCTGGAGTCGTACAAATGCCAACACTAATGCCAACACCTCTTCATCCTCTACCTAAACATCCTGGAAGATGGCTACCAAAATTTAAACCTGATGATGGACTACCTACTGAAGAGAATATCTACAATTATATATTAGCCATTAATCTTAATGGAGTAGTTGAAGAGGATTGTGTAGTAAGATTGTTTCCATACACTTTTGAAGGGTCTGTAGGTTCATGGTATTTTTCATTACCACTAGGTCCATTACTAGCTGGGACATATTTGAAGAACAATTTTTAACTAAGTTTAGTGATGATTGCACTATTGTTACTTTGATTCATGATCTCTCCAATCTTAAAGCAAGTCCTAATGAAAAAATCAAGGATTTTAACTCTATTTTAAAAAACTCTTAAGTAAAATCCAAGATAAATCCAAACCTAGTGTTGACGTACATAATGAGTGGTATATATCTACCTTACCTTCAAATATCACATTTTTTGTCTATAGGGCTAATAAAATGACTCTATTAGAAAACA
This sequence comes from Pinus taeda, assembly GCA_000404065.3. Lineage (NCBI taxonomy): Eukaryota > Viridiplantae > Streptophyta > Pinopsida > Pinales > Pinaceae > Pinus > Pinus taeda. The sequence goes on along the minus strand of APFE030008067.1, from coordinate 18,929 downwards.
TGAAAGAAGCATTAGCAGTTGAGAAAAGGATACTTATCCTTGATTTAGAAAAAAGAATTGCACAGGATGAAAGAAAAGGCAAGTAGGTTACATTTAAAGATGAGCCAAAGAAGAAAACTCCAAAAGATCCTTTTGATCTCAAAGGACTATAGAATGTCCTCAAAACAATGTCTAATGAGATAGCTGAGATAAAAAAACAAGTGGCCAAATCTTCAAAGAAACCTTTCAGACCCTTTAAGAGAACTCAAACTTCGACCTCCCAACCCACCAATGTCATATTGCACACATAATCAGATGAAGATGATGATGAAGAAGAAATAGTTATGTTTTTAAAGGATTCTCAAGATGAATAATCTATAGAAGTTCATGGGTTTTGGGATTTTATCCTTCCCAATTCTGATAATGAAGAAGAACACGAAGCCTTACCTGTAAGTACAAGAAGTAAAGGGCCACATGATTCCTCGCAATCAATCCAAAAATATAAAACTTCTACTTCTACTACTAAAGACAAGAACATCAACAAACCAACCCCTTGTTCTTCTTCCAATCCTCCATCCACATTAGAAACTTTGGTTATCTATGATAACATTGAGTATAATATAGTGGAACATATGAAGAAAGTTAAGGCTAACATTTCTTTATATGCAGTTTCAAAATTAAAACAAAAGCCGAGATATCTTCTTAATCAATTGAATGCATCTCCTTTACCAGTTGTTGTCACTTCTAAAGCTTCTCAAGGAATAGGTATGCCTCCAGCTAATTCTATAGAGAAAGTCACTTCCACAAATGCTATCTTGATCGGAGACAGATTAAGTTGTCACACTCCCCCATTTCTTTTAACTTTTTAACTCTTCAATAAAAATGTGCACAATTTCTTAGTTGATTCTGGAGCATCATCGAATATAATGCCCCATTCAATTTGCTCAAAATTGAATATATTTTCCCAGATGTCTACTGTTCATATAGTGAAAATCAATAGAACAAAAGTTAAAGTATTAGGAGAAATCAAATCAATCCTCATTAGAATTTCTTCTAATCCTGAAGTGTTTCAAATCATTGACATTTTAGTTGCTAATATCTTGGATTTCTATGGTTTAATCCTAAGTAGAGATTAGCCTAAAAGGTTACACGGTTAATTTACTACAATTTCGTCTCATATGTGGTTGCAATATAATGGAAAACCAAATCAAATCTAGGTGGTAAAAAATATGAAATACTCAGTAACATATCTAGATGGAGAAAATGAACTATTCATCCTCACTAGTAATATTTTTGGGAAATATTTCTTAGAGTCTTTTCGGGGTAACTTCAGAGCTTAAGAATCACCTTTCTCAGTAATTTTTTCACCTCACAAATTGAAAACTATTCACAGACATATTTATCCAAGTGTGTAAATTTTGTAGATAAGCCTTCAGTTAAATATTTTTTGGACTTTTTATTTTGATGGATATAGATCTAATGATGGTGCTGGAGCAGGATATGTCGTAGTTAGTCGTGATGGAGAGAGAACAATGCTAGTAGAGTTTGAATGTACAAACAACATCGCTGACTATGAAGCTCTAGTTCAAGGCTTGTACAAAGAAATATCTCTTAATGTTTAGTACCTTCAATTTTTTGGAGAATTAGAATTTTTTATCAAATAGGTAAGAAATACTATTCATTGTATCTCCAACCATTTCGAACATTATCAGACTCTAGTTCAATATCTTACTTCACATTTCTTGGCTTTTGATATTTCTCCAATCCCTAGGCTTCAAAATTCCAGTGTTGATTTATTAGCCAATGTCACATCCAAAATAATACCACTTGAATATTTCAGTCTAGATTGATTTTTGATTGAATTAATTTTTCACCCATCCATTCCTGATAAACATTACAGATTGGTGTGTGTTTAATGATTATGGATATATCTTAAGTTTCTTAACATTTGAAGAATCATATTCTGATAAGATAATTGACAAATATGAACATGACAGACAGATGAAACAAGAAACTAAAGATAATTATCTTCCCAAGTCTGTGGTTAAAATTGAAAACCTTTATGATCTAAAAGATAGATTCAAGAAAGTATCTAATTGTAAACTTCAGAGTTCAACATTAAGGTTTGAATCAATAAACCCTGGATCTAAATGTAAACCTGAAAACGTCAATTTGGGTCTAAGTCTTTCTCCTGATGAGAGATTAGATTCTATTCATTTGTTGAAGAAATATAAAGGTGGCTTTGCCTAGAATTATGAAAATCTAAAGACTTATGATACTTCCATCATCCAACACACCATCTAAATGATGCATGATGTCAAGCTTGTTTAATAGAAATTAAGAAAGATTCATCCAAGTTTGGAGAATCAAATAAAAATGAATTGAATAAGTTCCTTAAAGAAAAAATCATTTTTCCAGTAAGGCATTCCAAATGGGTATCTAATTTAGTACCAGTCAGGAAGAAGAATGGTGACGTTAGGATGTATATATTTTCTTATTTTGAATAAAGCCTGTGAAAAAGACAAATTTCCTTTACCACCTATAGAAAAAATATTGTAGTCACTAGCCGGTTCTAAGCTTATATATTTTCTTGATGTTTCACAGGTTACAATCAAGTACTTATTCATCCCAATGATATATTAAAGACTATGTTTAGAAATAAATGGGGAACTTACAAGTATAAGAAAAATCGCTTTCAGATTAATAAACACAGGAGCTACTTTACAAAGGGCTATGGGCATCACTTTCAGAGGTAGGATTAACAAAATAGTTGTTGTTTATTTGGATGACATTACCATATATTCTAAGAAGAGAAACAAACACTATCATAACTTGAAACAAATATTTGAGAGATGAAAAAGATATGGGATTTCTCTTAATCCAAAAAAATTGTACTTTGCTTTAAGTGAAGAGAAACTTCTAGGATTCATTATCTCTAAAGAATGAATCTATATAGATCCATACATAACTAAGGCTATTTCAGAAATCCCTTTTCCCCATAACAAAAAATCGATGCAATCTTTGTTAGGACAAATTAATTTTGTAAAGAGATTTGTTCCTGATTTTTCCCAAATTGTTTTACCTTTGTAGATCATGATTAAGAAGAAATATTTTTTTAAATGGGGAAATAATGAAAGAGAATCCTTTCAAGAAATCAAACAAGCTATAGTTGTTGCTCCCTCTTTCATCACTCCCAAATTTTCTGATCCTTTTATTTTGTATACTTTTTCTTCTGAATTTTCTTATGCCACAGTGCTAACACAAATCAATGATCAAAATATAGAAGCACCTATATCTTTCTTCATTTTCAATTTTCAAGGAGAAAAACTCAATTATTCTAAAGTAGAGAAATAGGCCTTTGCAGTCTTCAAGGCTATCAAACATTTTATACCTTTTCTACTAAAATCTCATGCAAATGTTATTGTTCCATTCTCAGCACTGAGGCAATTACTTGTACAGAAGGAGTTAGGTGAGAAAAGTGAAAACTGGGTAACAACCCTGCAAGAATATGACCTTGAAATTAAACCTGCTAAAATTATTAGAGGGCAAGGTTTTTGTAAGCTACTCACTGGAGCATCAAATATATCAGCAAATGAAGATTAGGTAATATAGTGCAAATATCTAAGGTATGTCTTACTAACACTAAATCCCAATATGCTGATCTTTTGTTTTATTTAAGTAATTCTTATTCTCCACCAGAAATTAATCACAAAATAAAAAGGGATCTAAGAATTAAAGAAAAACAGTATGAGATCATTGGTGGTGTGTTAGTCAGAAGAAATTATGACTATGTTTTATTAAGATGCATAGAAAAATCTAAGGCAATTTTTGTTTTTTTGTAGGACCTCGATGATGAGCCAGCTGGAGGAAATTTTGGAGGAGACACTATTGCACATAAAATCCTTCATGCCAGATATTATTGGCCAACATTTTTCAGAGATACACATGTCTATGTAAGAAAATGAAAAATTCGTTAGACTGCTATAGGAACACAAAGGAAACCAACCATACCACTCCAACCAGTTAACATTGAACAAACTTCCAAACAATGGGGACTAAAATTAATAGGTGAGATCATTCCTCACTCTTCTAAGCAACAAAAGTTCATCCTCACTGCCACAAATTATTTCACAAAGTGGGTAGAAGCAATTCCACTAAAGGTATCTAATTTCGATAAAATTATTGAATTCATCAATCAATTAATTATTAACAGATTTAGATTACCTAATGCACTTATCTTTGACAATGCATCTTATTTCTCAGGAAACAATATGACTGAGTTCACATTGAAAATAGGATTTAAGCTAAAATACTCCACTAATTATTATCCTCAAGGAAATGGTTTAATATAATCCACCAATAAGAACCTCATTAGGATTATCAGGTGAACTATTGATCAAAGCCAAAAGAATTGGCATAAATCTTTGGTGTTTTCCTTATGGGATTATAGGATAAATATTGAATCTTCTATTGGAACTACTCGAAGCTATTCTCCTCTCGAAGCTATTCTCCCTCCCAATCTAACTCTTCCTTCATTGGCCTAAGTACAATTTATTTAAGAACAACCCTATTCTTCTATACAACTAAGGATGTCTGAAATTCTAAAATTAGAAGAAGAAAGGGAACCAAATAAACAAACACATGCACATCATCAAGAGTTAGTAAAATATTCCTTTGACACAAGCTTAGTTAGTAAAAAATATTTTCAAATTGGTGACTTAGTTTTGAAATGGGACAAGGCACATGAGGGAAAAGGAAAGCACACCAAATTTCAAAAATTATGGCTTAGACCATTCCAAATCATTGAGAAGTTAGGTCCATCGAATTTTGTTTTACAAGATCTATAAGGTAAGAGAGATACTCTTCCTCTCAATGGACTAATCCTTAAACAATTCTTTTCGTAGGACTTCCGTCTACTGTATTATATGTATATATCCATGCTTTTGTTATAAGATTGGGTAACACATTATTGGCTTTCATTAAGATCTATATTTATTTATTACTTTCATCTTCAAAGGTATTGATTTTAAGAGAAAGAAATTTCAAAATTGAAGATCAAATAAATACTTTAAAACTTTGAAACTTTTATACATTAAAATTGTAAATGCTTATCACTTCAAATTTCATAAAAAATTTCATTTTTGATAATCAGCCAAGAAAGGTTCCTTTAAAAATGTAAAAGGCTATTTTGAAATCTTAGTATCTTTAACTTCAATTTTCATCAACTACTCTTAAGCAGTAGGTGGAACTCCCCACTCATTCTTTATGTATTTTTAGAGTATAATTCAAAAATTTAAGAAACTTAGGAGATAAGAAGTTGCATCACAAGCTTACTTATCATGATCATAAGGAAATAACAAGTTGACATTATCATTACTGACCATGAAACTAGGATAGTGGCATGTGGTTAAAAAACATAAAACAAGGAGTCTTACCACTAGCTAGCTTGTTCAATTTTGTTATCGCATTTGAATGACATTGTCATTATTTTTACACCAAACCAGGACAATGGCTTCTAAAGATCCTTGAAAAGGAAAATGAATCAACAAAATTATCTCTAAAGATTTACAAACATGGATGGGATAGTGGCTCACCATTTGATAAAAGATAACCCTATCGAGGCTATGGATGCCTGCTGGAAGTAGTAGCTCTATCTATGAAAAAATAAGTTCACCAAACACTAAGTATCAAAAATCATTCTGCTTTATCTTTATTACCAATTAAGGACTGATTTAATGATTAGATATTTTTTATCTATAAAAGTGATAAGGAACCTGACAATTAAAAGAAACTTTTGATTCAGAGTAATTTTATTTATCTCATTTTCAAAATGTTTTTCTTTCCTTGGGATATTTACTTTTAAGTTTAATTTTTTTATAGATTGTTAGAGATAATTGGTTCTTCCAGTGAATTTCCAATTGTTGTGGTACCCTACAATCCCCTATTATTTATAGTTATAACATTTAAATAATGGGGACCCTTTTAATTTTTTCCTTTAGATTTTATAGTAAATAAATTAATCATAACATATTTATATTTCAAAAAACCAAAAATATGTCATTTTCAATTACCTTTTAGTTTTAAGCCCTAGTTGAATGACTTAGGTTTACTTTTTAAATAAAATTGTGCATCGCAAATGTTTAGAAGCCATGATATTATCCCTTATCAAATGTTACGATGTGAAATATAGTTTGCAAATAAATCTTCTCTCAATAAAACAAAGAAAATAAAGGAAAATGCTCTCCCACATATAAAGTTTCATCTCATCCACCACGGAGACACGTCATCATCACAGATCAAAGATCGCAGATCGCAAATGACACATCCCTACCAGCTCTTTATTAGCTCATACATCCCTATGTTGCAATTGTGATAGAGAATAAATGTTGTCTGATCTTCGATGCGATATATGAGATATTGCATATCACAGATCACAACGTCACATCAAATGAAATACTTCCAAAGAAGATTTACAATGCAAAATTTCTGACTAAGCTCGACTTGATGAGGATACATGTGTACTTATATTTTTATTAAATTTAAAATCTAACAATTTTAATGCCCCTTGTTTTACAAAATTGATTTAATTGGTAGGTTGTTGTTTGAAACATATGAATTTATCCCTCATGTCCTTTCATCCTTGAAGATATTAAATGTTCCTCTATGTTTCTTTTCTGTAGGCTAATACCAATAAAAAAAATTCCATTCAAATTTAGAAACAATGAAAGAAAGGAAAAGGGTCATTTCTTCAAACAAAAGTAACTCATTCCAAACTAGAAGCAACAGAGATGGCTCCATTATTCATAGACATTACATGCATTCCAATTTCTGGTACCTCCTCCAAGGAATTGATGTATAATCTATTTGAGAAGAAAACCCTAGGGTAGTAGCAACAAAGCAAGCAACAACGGACACCCCATCATCATCTAAGGATGCCTTCTTTGATGTCGCCAATTACTTTCTTCGCTAAATTGCTGCGCAACCTAAAATCCTACCCTACGCAAATATGATCAAGTGGATGATTGATAATGTGAATATTGAAGATAGGATATTCTTGACATCAAGGAAAATGATAGTAGGATCCTTCAAAGATGCAGATTTGAAGAGAATGTATGATTTTCCGGACCCTAGAAGATTTACGAAAAGAAGCTCCTTAAAAGGTTTGTAGAGAAGAACAAATTAGAGTTGGAGCCCATTAGGCAGTGGAGACATGAACCAAGCAAGCACAAGAATGATAGTAAGGGTATGTATGCTTTAGCTTCTCTTGGCAGTGCATTCTGTTATGTTTCTGCTATGATATGTAGATTGTTCGGTTCACCAAACATAGAAAAAATTATAGTGGAATGGGTTCCCTTGATTCAAGATGCTTCTAATTATGAAGTTATGGATTGGGCTACTATCTTGTCCAACAATATTGTGTCCAAAATCTTAGAATATAGGCAAAAGCACAATGTTTCAGACATAATCGTGCCATTTATTTCTCTTTTGATTTTCAGACATAATCGTGTCCATTTATTTGTCTTTTGATTTTCCTTCAATGAGATGGAAATGGACACTCGAAGATCCTACACCAATTCACTTATATCATGATATCCTATGGGAATCTAAGTACCAATCTCATTTTTATAGAATTTGCAATAAAGTAATGTTGCCTTTGTAGAAAGCAATTTTTTATTGAAAGTCCCCCAGGTTGTCACAAGAAGCCATGACAAACTTCATTGCTTTTGGCAGCTAGTTTACTGAAGAGAATTTTACTTATATCAGAGTATTTGGAGCGTTGCAACCCCACATGTTCTTCCTATTTATGTTCCCAATAAGCTTTTGGTCTAGGAAATTGCCTATCAGGTCGTAGGTCATGGTGTGACTAAAGTTGTGAAAGACTCCAAAAAGGCTATTTGGCCATAATTTCCTACTCAATGTGGATTCTATGTTCTTGAAAAGTACAGTGATGTTGTCCTATAAATCAAACAAATCGAGGGCATGCAACTCCCTACTATTCCTCCTAGATAGTACGATCCTAAAAAGGTCATTCATGATTTCACCACTCAAGTTAAAATAAGGCCATTTGTTCATGAACTTAATGAATTTGATAATTTTTTTGAGACATGTGATTCAGAAAGACAATTGAAACATCTAGAATAAATTCAACTAGGCCTTGAGGATTTTTTCTTATTCCAAGAATATAGAAATAAAAGGCTACAAAAACTGCCTTCTGAATGCCTGATTGTTTTACAACAAAAATTTCCTACAAGAAAGTCTTTTCCACCGTCTACAAAGGAAATAAAAAACATACCCACTACAGTACTTTCATAGAAACATATAGAAGTGCTCTTGTCTACTAGCAAGCTTTATAAAGTGTGGGATCAATTCAACAAAGAGCTAGATAGCACACAGGAGAAGGAAGTGAAATATTTAGCTTCAATGGAGATGGATAAGGCTGTTGTAGCCAACAAGAAAAAGTTTCTTGTGAATGAGTCATAAAGTCAAATAATGGATAAATAATTTATCAAGACATTCCTCACCTCTGAGATTCTTCTCAGTGTAGAAGAGAGTCCATCCTTTGATATTTTCTATAGTCTCAAACACTGTGTTGTTGTTAGTTGACAAAAGAAGAAAAGAAGAATGAAAGATTCTCAGGAACTTCTTCTTGTAAGCATCCTGTTAGATGTGGTATGGAATGATTATCAAACTAATTTGTCTGATGATTTAGCAAATCTATCACAATATGTAGGAGCCTACGCTATGACCACCATTTTAAAAGATACTAAGGTTCAACAACTAGTTAAAGAGAAAGATTAAAAAATATTGCAGTTATAAAAAACATTACTTAATTCAAGACATGATATTGAACAAGAATGGCAAATCAAGTTGTCAAAGTTACAAACTGAGTTTAATGAATTTAATGTTAAAAAAAAAGCTCATATTCTGAGCCAAAATCCATAGATTGACCATGTCCAACTTAAAATAACTTAGATACAGAAGGACACTAATATTGAAGGATTCAGAAAATAAGATGGAGTGATCAATGCTCTCCTCACCCAACAGCAAGTGAACTTCTATAAGAAATCGAAGATCATCAATGACCTCTGCATAAACAGTGACTCATTCATTGATCAAATGCCTGAATTAAGAACATACTATGAACATATCAAAAGAAAGATTTCTAATGTCATTACTTGGTAGGACAGTACAGATGGAATGAAATAAAATATTCCAAAAACACAAGAGTCATTCAAAGATCTTGCTTTTAGATATTTGGATATTAGATTAAAGGAGGTTGAAGAAGCAGTCTATAGAGCAAGAGACCTAGTAGGCTAGGTTACCAAAAATGTTAGAGAAATTCTAGTAGATGCTAATCTAAATACCCAGGAGAATGCCTACGAGATACTCAAACACTCATAGATTATTGGCATAACAAATATAAGGTAAAAGAAGATAGCATCAAGAAATTATCTAAGTTAAATCTTAAATATCATCAACAGTTCTTGGTAAAGCCCTATGGCCAATGGTCAGTTATTCGTAGCCTTGTTAATGCAAATGAATACATGCTCCCACCTCTTTCAGATGCCTTGTTTGCGGCACAAATGTGGATCAGGTCATCTCATCCCCCAGAATTGAAGTCAATGGAGGCTATATATAGGTTACGAGACAAAATGGGAGAGCATTCAACTTCCCATCTTTAGTTTCTTGTTAAAACTGAAGCTATTTTTGTCTTTGTGTTTCTTATTTTTAGGAGTGCTTCTTTTAAACTCCTCAGCAAAATATACATTTTCTATGTTCATAGTATAAATTTTATTTATAAATACCCTCTCATGTCTTTATAGAAGGGGTTCAAAATTTTTGTAAGAAGACTAAAGGAACTTGTAGTTATGTTTTTCTTTGATAATTTTACTAGAAAGGTTGGGCCAGAGACTATCTTCTTCCATGAGAGAAGCATTGATATATGTGGTACTATTATATTTGTATTAATGCTATTTTTTATGTTTAAAATTCAGTCAAAATTTATTGGTATTTTATTATATGCAATATCACAACTCAATTAAGCATGTGTATGATTTTTTATGTGATATGTGCTTAGCAATTAAATTTATTAAATATTTAATCAATTTAATTATCTTTAATTCATTTTAACTCTTTTATATGTTTGATGATCTATATTGTCCTTCATTTATAAAGAAATATTTATAAAATCGCATATGAAACTTCAATTATATCCCAGGAATTAGATAATTAGATGCAAATTTATTTATTTTCATTCATATTTATTCTATTAAATAACTTTCACCCCATATATATAACACCTCAAAATGCATCATATATTTGAATAGGAAACTAGCCCCTATATCTCCAATTGGAACCACTATCCCAAATGGAAAAGGAACGATATTCAAGTTCATGATTGGGTGGTCTCCTCGATGTTGAGGCAAAGACATTTTGAGTCTTCAACAGGTTCATATGCCCCATTTTAGATAGTGAGGGGGTGTCACTTCTTGTTTTAGTTCCCAAGAAGAATGGGAAGTGGAGAATCTATGTTGATTACTAGGAACTTAACAAGGATACAAAGAAGGACCATTTTCATTTTCCCTTCATTGACCAACTCCTAGATGGCCTTGTAGGAAATAAATTATTCTCCTTCCTCGATAGATTTAGTGCATACAACCAAATCCATGTCAATCCTGAAGACCAATATAATACCACATTTACATGTCCTTGGGGTACCTTTACCTATATATTTCTTCCATTTGGTTCGTGTAATGACCCTGCTACTTTTTAGAGGGAAGTTCTGAGTATTTTTACTAAACATGTTAATGACTCTATTGAGAAATACATGGATGATTTTACTCCTTATGGATGTGACTTCCACGAAGTTCTCTCCAATCTCAGCAAAGTCTTGAAGAAATGTACTAAAATGAATCTCTCTTTGAGCCCTGAGAAATGTGATTTTTTTATGAATGCAAGGACTATCCTTGGCCATTCCATATCCAAGGAAGGAATACAATTTGACCCAAACAAGATTTCCATGATCAAAAGGGTCCCCATCCCTCAAAAGAAAAGAGATGTCACGGGTTTCCTTGGATTAGATAGGTAATATAGAAGGTTCATTAAACATTTTAGCAAACTCGCTTCAGCCTTGTTTGGACGTATAGCTAAATATTCAAATTTTTGTTGGACAAAAAACTGTCAAGAAGGCTTTGAAATACCAAAAGAAAACCTGAACACTGCATCCATACTTAGGGTTCCCAACTGGGCATTACCTTTTCAATACACAAAGATTAATCAAAAAATTTGTAAGGGCTACCTTAGGAAAAGTGGAAGATAAGTTACCTTATGCTATCTATTTCATTAGTAAGAATCTATCTAAAGTTGAGTTGAATTATACTGTCACTAAAAAATAAATCTTAGTTGTAGTACATTCTTTAAAAGAAATTAGGCATTATATCGTTGATTATCAAACTTTGATTCACACTTATCATACAACCATTAAGTATTTAATGATTAAACCTAATGTCAATGCTAGGATAATTAGATGGTTGTTCTTATTGCAACAATTTTATTTGACTATTGTTGATAAACTGGGGAAAGAGAATGTGGTTGTAGATTTCTTTTCAAGTCTAACCCTATCTACAGGAAAGGAAGAAATGATAGATGATCAACTTCCAAATGAACATCGCTTTTCCATATCAACACTTTCTCCTTAGTTTACTAGGAGGTTCCCTACTAACCTATCATCTAGGGAGAAAAGTTCCCCATTCACTTGGATTGGGGGAAACCTTTTCAGAATGGGGCTAGATCAGATCCTCAGAAGATGTGGGAGGGAAGAAGAGATCTTTGAAATCCTCTTAGCATGACATGATACAACCTTTGGGGCCCACTTTGCTATTAATAGCACAACCTTGAAAATTTTACAATTAGGTTATTATTTGCCCACTTTACATGAGGATGCAAGGAGGTACACCACTAGGTGTGATCAGTGTCAAAGAATGGGTAAGATGACACCTAAGGATGAAATGCGCTTACAACCTCAAGTGAATATAGAGCTATTTGAAAAAGGGGGCATGCATTTCATTTGACCTATTGATCCCCCATCAAGACAAAAAGGTATATCATTGTATGCACTCATTACTTGAACAAATGGCTAAAACAAAAACAGTGAAGGAAATAACTGAGGAGAAGGTGGTTGAATTTTTGAGGGAGAACATCTTCTACAATTTTTTTTTCCAAGGGAAATAGTCACAGATCAAGGAGCACAATTTACATGAAGTTTGATTGAATACCTTATGAAGCAACACCACATCAAGCACATGAAATCTACTGCTTACCACCATCGAGAAAATGGGTAGGTGGAATTCACTAATAGAGAATTGGAGAAAATTCTTAACAAGGTTGTTAACAATATAAAAAAATATTTTAAATAATACTTGTGGAAGCCACTTGGGCCTACAAAGCCACTTGGAATACCACCACTAGATTCACTCCATTTGAGTTGGTCTATGGGAAGAAAGCCATGTTTTATATTAAATTTGAGTATAAAACATTGAGGAGGGTAGCTAAGTTAGAATTGAATCTCACTATATCACAATAGGAAAGGCTGCTCCAACTCAATGGTCTATATGAATTTAGAATGCAAGCTCTCCTACACACTAAGGTAATCTAGCTACAAAGGAATATTTGGCATGATAAGCACATTATGGAATGGAATTTTCAAGAAGGAGATTGGGCCTTGATGTATGATTCCAAATTTAAGAATTTCAAGGGGAATATAGTGAAAAGATGGTTGAGCCCCTATATGGTAGAGAAGTGTCATGAGAATGGGTTTGTACAAATTAAAACAATTTACAAGGGAAGGATTCCCTTACTTGTCAATGGTCATAGGTTGAAGTTGTAAAAGAAACCTTTTTCGAAGGAAGAATTTTCCATTTCTATTATCTGAGAATTTTCCAGCAAATTTATAAAAAAAGAAGAAAAAATAATAAGAGGTCTACATGAAAACCTCCTTGAGGCATGTGAGGTCAACTCTTGAGTTGAAAACCTCTCTGAAGCAACTGAGGAGCAAAAAGGGAAAGAAGAAAAATAAAAGATACTTAGGTGAAAACCTCCTTTGACATGCCTAGGGTAGGAATGTAGGTTGAAAACCTCTATAGAGGCAACCTACTTTTCTCATAAAAAATAGAAAAAAAATAAAAGAGAAAAAGAGAAATATAAGGAAGGAGTTCTTACACCATTTCTGCTAACATTTTCTTTTTTCGAGACTCCTAACAGTGACAAAATCATGATTACAAAGAAAAGTCTACAAGTGTTTCCTCCATTATTCCACCTATACATTTCATTTCCACACTCTCCACTCATATACCCACCTTGCGCTGTCATCCAATCAACAAAAGACTCCAATTTTTCCTCCTCATTGTGATGCTACAGGAGGAACTTGTAATGCCACAAGAGGTCCTATAATGTTATAGGAGGAACCTATAAGGCTAGATGAGGAGGATATAATGGGAAAAAGAAACCAAAAGTCCATCTTGTCTCTAGGAAATTCTAATATGGGTCCTCCAATGCCAACCCCATCACTCATCCACTGCATCTAGCCAAAAACACACTAAAAGTTTTCACTCTTTCGTGCATCTAGAAGAACACGGAAAATCCATGTTTTCTATTCTTTTATTTCCCACACCACTTCCTCATTACCCCAATTCTTTTATCATGGATTTCATCACTCTCCCTCAACCTAGAATGAAAAATGAAGACTTGAATGGAGGATTAAAAGATCGCTATAAGAAGGAGACTCCTCTTGTAGCAGCCTGTGCAGTCACAACATAACTCCCTGATTTTTTTTTCACCCACAAAGAGCCAGATGGAGCCATTTCTAAAGCAAACAGGAGGCACATCATCCTTAGGAAGAAGGTCATCTACTTTAGCAGTGACACGTTAGACACAAGGAAGGCACCTGCACACACATCAAGGTTATCAGTCAAAATATCAAGTTATGAAGGCCTGAATAGAAGAAAGCCAAGGAAGTCATCTTCCTCAAGATCATGATGTTATGAGGCCCAACTCCAAAATCTAACCATCTCCAAAAATTTTATCTACAATTAGGCTAAGGTATGACAACCCTCACCTCTTCCCTATGCATAGAATGCCAAAATGTGTTAATAATTGAGTGTTGAGAAATGGCAACAAGAACTTCTAGTTTAATTTGTCCTTGAATTAAACTATGAATTAAAATCAAATTCTATTCTCATAGCAACTTGTACATAGTTAAATAAGTTTAAATTAACTTAATTAGATTAGGAATTTTGAGTTGGAACTCTTTCTATAGTCATGTATATGGTCTCCCAAAATTTTATGGGTCCAGGATGAGTTTATTTGAGTTGTAATTAGATTAACTTAGTTTAATGAGTTATGGTCAGTTAAATAAATTCTAATTGTTTGTGGAACTAATAGAGGACTAACAGTTAGTTGGTGCACTGGTGAATCCATAAGTGCTACTCTAGTAAATTGAATATTCCCTCATGAGAAACTCATGCATGTCAGTTCAGAGAAACATCTAGTTGAGGCTAGAGTGTAGGGACAATATATGATTTATTGACTTGTAAATATCATGCATGAAATCAGAGAAGGACCTATGTTTGGATTGTGCTATTTTGGAAGCATGAATTCCATTAAAACATAGGTTATTTATCTGAGGAATTGGGCAAGGAAATAGTGGCTTGGCACGCAGTGGAAATTGGCTAAGTGTTGGCTAATGGTGGGCTTCTGAGGTAGAGAGCTGAGCATACATACGCCAAATTGTTCTCGTGACGACAAGATTTGTAACTTCACACATATTTATGATTAATGCAATATATATAGGCAAGGTTTGATAATGGATTTCCCCTTGAAAACTTATTGTGTTATGTGCCATTTATTTGTCTTCTTGTTCATATTGTTTGCATCGATCTATTAGCTTCCACTGGTTGAAAGTAGAAGTAGATTCCTTTACCCGTGCTTTAGTAAATTGCATGAGCTTGTGAGTCAATAGGAAATTCTACATGGTATCAGAGCTGAATTCAATATGCTAGAGGAGATTTCAAAGTTTTCAGTTTTTGGTTACAGGTGAAATTCGAATTTGCAATACATACTTCAGGATTGACATATGGCCTTCTATAGTTTGTAGCTTGAGTATGCTTTGGAAGGCAGCCTAAATTATATAGCCAGGAGGGACAGAATGGAGGTTGTACTTGAGGATAGTGGCTTGAAGGAATTCATTGATCAAGACATTCCTAAGCCAACAACATTAGATGCACATAATATGACCGAATGGAAGAAGTATGTGGCAAAGGTGAGGCAGATACTCCTTGAGGGTGTTCAAGACCTCATTGTCTCGAGTCTCCAAGGAAAGGAAACTCCATATGCTATGTGGAAAGAATTACAGACTTGTATGAGAACAATAGTGAACAAAGGAAATTTTCACTGTTAGGCCCCTATACTACTAGTGGAACCCCTTATTATATTGTTGTATCCATGTACTCCCCATATTACTACTATTGTGCCCCATAGAAACCCACTATTGTTATTATTGTGCCCTTACATTATTATTGTTATGCCGTCTCTGATTATATTATGATCCCTTAGAATACTATATATAGAAAGGAGGTCTTGTCATTTGTATCATCCAAGAATTATTCATTTGTGTAATGTAAAGGAGGTTTCCCCCTTGAAGAGGCTAAATTCTAAGCCGTTGATCTATCTTTTCTATCTTTTTGTTAGCTAGTTTCATAACATTTGGTATCAAAGATTTGGATTCTAGGGTTTCGCTGCTCCAAACATGTCATCGTGGAATTTTCTCTATAACTTCTTTTCTACAATGTTTTAGATGCTAAAACAAAACTCATTTGGGTTGAGATAATGCTAAACCTTGGGTCCAAATTTTAGAGCTTTTCACACTATTGTTGCAGAGATATGCTCTAAGGAAGTTGGCCTTTTTGTAGACTCCTAAATTACATTGCAAACAAGTGACCTGGGGAAAATAGTCATAACTTTCTTTTTGAGCATCAAATTGAAATTTCACAAGAAGTTATAGAATGAATATGGAATGTAGTTTCTTGTATACATTTTTCAGATACAAAGGTCGAAATAGTGACACGTGACACTTCCTACAAGTTCGCTCTTCTGAAAAGGTATATAATCAGGTCATCTTGGGAGATTGTGCATAACTCTTTCTTGGAGAATCTAAATTCAATCAGACTGGTGGCATTAGAAAGATGATGTAGAGGGTTATTCTAGGTCACAATTTCAGAACTTAAAGATCCAAAAGTACAGAGTTACAGTCGTTTCATGATTGAGATCCTAAAATCAAGAGAAAGTGAGATGAGGAAGTTTAATGGCAAGGATCTGATAAATTGGATACTACAGATGGAGAAATATTTCGATCTACATGGTGTACCACTATTACAAAAGGTATGTATTGCATCTTCATATTTAGAACAATATCAATTTTTATGGGACAAAGGGCTTTGTTCTTGTAAACAACTTGTTACGTGGTCAATTTTCACAGAGGAAATTATAGCACATTATGAGAATACAAAGAGCAACACCTTCTTTAGAGAAACACCACAACAATTGGAAGAAAAAAGAGAAAAATGGCTTTGTTACAAAGTGGAAAGCAAAATTATGGAAACAAGGAATTCTACCCCACATAACTATAAATATGGAAGTGTTGTTTCTCGTAGCCTTCCACAACCTACAAGGGTTACACAACAACAACTGGAAGAAAAAAGAGAAAAAGGTGTTTGTTACAATTGTGATAGCAAATGTACTAAAGGTCATAAGTGTGCTGAGAAGAAGCTATTTTACATAGAGTATGAAGAGGAGGAAGAAAAGGATCAAGAAACATCAAAAGAAGAGGATATATGATAGGACCCAACCCCAGAGAAAGAAGAAATGAATTCAACCATATCTTGTAAATCATTGGCAATAATTACCACTCCTCAAACTCTCAAGATAGAAGGACATATCAAGAAGAAAAAGGTTAAAGAAGTGAAAGATCACATCGAGAAAGAAGAAATGAATCTGACCATATCTTTTAATGCATTGGCCGAAATTACCACACCTCAAACTATCAATATAGAAGGACATATCAAGAAGAAAAATGTTCAAGAAGTGAAAGATCACATCTAGCATCAAGAAATGAATCCAACCATATCTTGTAATGAATTGGAAGAAATTACTGCTCCTCAAACTCTCAAGATAGAAGGACATATCAAGAAGAAAAAGGTTCAAGCAGTGAAAGATCACATCGAGCATCAAGAAAAAGTTCTCCAACTTTTAAAGGATAACACCACTTTGTTGTAGAATCGAATGAAACAATAGGCAAATCAACATCGTAGTGAAAAAAGTTTTATGTAGGCATTTGGGTATTTTTACAGCTACATCTCAAGCAAGCTATTTATGAGAAGGAAATGTTGGCAATACTACATGCACTTAAGAAATGACAAACTTTCCTAATGGAAGACACTTCAAGGTAAAAATGGATCATGATAGTCTTAAATAATTTTTAGAACAAAGAATATCCTTAGAAGAATAGAAAAAATGGATTACAAATATGTTGGGTTATGACTTTCAAATCATATACAAAAAATGGAAGAAAAATGTTGTTGCAGATGCACTTTCAAAAAAGGATGAGGATGTGGAAGCATTGTTTTGTGCTATTTCTATTATCCAAGAAGATTGGATAAACGAAGCAAGGGATGAATGGAAGAAGGATGAAGAAGTATGGCCACTTATTCGAAAGTTTCAAAATATCCCAATTCAAACAATATTGCCAAAAATTAAAGAGGAAGGAAAAATCATATTGGAAACTGGAGTAGTCACAGAAAGAAGAACTCGACAATTACAGAATCGATCAATTTCAAAGTATCTCAACAAGTGGAAGAAGTTAACTGCTGAAAATTCCACATGGGAGGACAATAATTTTATCTAGAAGCATCAAGAACTTCTCAAGCGTTAAGGACATCACTTTTTGAAGGAGAGTGTCATGTTAGGCCCCTATACTACTAGAGTAACCCCTTATTGTTATTATTACAACCTCCTTATATATTGATGTACCCATGTAGTGCCCATATTGTTACTATCGTGCCCCATACAAGCCCACTATTGTTATTATTGTGCCCTTACATTATTATTGTTATGTCGTCTCTGATTATATTATGACCCCTTAGACTCCTATATATAGAAAGGAGGTATTTTCATTTGTATCATCCAAGAGTTGTTCATTTATGTAATGTAAAGGAGGTTGTGCCCTCGAAGAGGCTGAATTCTAAGGTGTTGATCTATCTTTTCTATTTTTTTTTGAGCTGGTTCCATAACATTTAGGATTTACTTTATAGGCTTTAGGATTTATTCTTTAGGGTTTAGGGTTTATAAAAATTTATTAAGTTATTTTAAACACTTAAAAAAGGTTACAAAACACTTTTTAAAATGTTATTAAATGATTAGGGTTTAGAGTTTAGGGTTAAGGGTTTAGGGTTTATAACACCTTAGTAAATTCTTTTAATCACTTAAATAAAATTTATAAACTTATTTTTAATAGATCGTAAAATGCCTAGCTTTTAGGGTTTAGGGTTTATAACACTTTAGTAATTCATTTTGATAAACTCTTAAATAAAAATAACAAAACTCTGGTTAAAATGTTAGAAAATTCTTTGGGTTTAAGGTTTAGGGTTATAACACTTTATTAAATGCTTTTAATAAACATTAAAAATAGTTACAAAAATGTATTTTAAAAAGTTATAAAATTCTTAGTGTTTAGGTATAGGGTTTATTGTTTGGGTTTGGGATTTATAACACTTTGATAAATTATTTCAATAAGAACATAAAAAAGGTTACAAAACGCTTGTTAAAGCGTTATAAAATGCTTAGGCTTTAGGGTTTAGGATTTAAAATTCTATAAATTCTCATTGTTCAGGGTTTGGGTT
>APFE030008057.1:0-14926 GCA_000404065.3 Pinus taeda | reverse complement strand
GCCGCACTTCAACAGTTTACGACTCCCGGATTGACAATTAATACAACAATTTAGGACACTCTAAATTGACCAAACAGTCGTCTTGATGAGACAGATGCAACCATATAGTTTTTGAACCAATCTAAGAACTTTGCATTTTGAACTAAATATTGAGCACCTGATTATTCCTCCCCACTAGAAGCCTTTTGGACCCCAAAATCTCTCTTGATCACTGATTATGTTGATGAGGGGATTGTTCCCTCATCCTTCCAGTCTTTGTCCATTGAAATTTTCCTAATTTCATCATTTGGAGCATTTCATAAAAATTCAAAATTTTCCTTGATTCCGACGACCATCTATTGTTGTCTTTGACACCGTCATGCTGCAATATTTCTGAATTTGCAGAACAACAATCTAATTTTGCAAAAAACATCTTGTTCCTACCTTGGTCAACAATCAAAGGAAACTTAGAATCTTTCTCACCTTGCACTTTGTCTCTATGGCAATTTTTAGCTGCTTTTGCCTTATACTTGAGTTGACTCTTTCCCAAGCTTCTTTGCCATTGTAATGTGCCTTTTGGAAACCAACAATGAACATTTATGAAACCCATGCCTTCTTTGCCAAGCTATTTTGTCCTCTTCTCTTTGACCTTTGCAACTTCTTGCACCGACACATTGTTTTCAACACCGCTCAACACCAATGTTGGCTGCTGCAAATGTTTTTCACCTTATTTCAAAGGCAACCTGTTATCATTCTGAAACAACTCATTACAAATATAAGCATCTTTATGAAAATTATGATTCAAAACATCTCTTTGTTTAATCATCAACAATGTCAAGTTCTGACTTGCATTCACTAGCCTCTTCATTTGCCCTGCATTAACTAAAGAAATGTTCAGTTTCTTGTGGTGAGCTCTCACAATATACTTCACCCAATTTTTAAGCAAATGATATTTGTGCTCATAGCGATGAAACACCACTTTCCTTTCATACAAATATGGACTTCCCAAGATAATTCCAGAAATGTCAAGTGGAACCACGTCTAACTCGACTTCATCAACAAAGTTTGCAGTAATAGAAAATCTAAAAATGCATTTCCTTGAAACCTGTAAATTGGCATCCTTAACTATCCAACCCAAAGGGTATGGTTTATGATGTGGTACGGTTTCAAGTTTAAGCTCTTTAACTAAGTCTTTTGAAACCAGGTTTGCTTGTGATCCACTATCAAAGAGTGCATCAATCTTGGTATGATTTGAGATTACTCTGACAGTGAACAACTCTTCTCTTTTGTCTTGATTTGGAGTGTTGTTGTGACTATTTGAGGATCTAGTACTTTCAACATGTTGACCTTTCAAATCCATAGCTATAATTTTTGTCTCATCTCCTGAATCAGACCCTAAGTCTTTTTCAGCTATAGCAACAATTTTCCCCTTCTCTTTAGATTTCAATCTATCTGGTTTTAATTCTGGATGAAGTTGCCAATAATGGTCTTCATCATGGCCAGTCTTTGAACAGTTTTTGCATATGAGTTTTTCCTTCTCTTTTTTGATACTTGAATTCTTCTTTCCCTTCCATTTTCCTCCCTTCTCTTTTACCTTACCCTCACTTTCACCTTTCTCCTCTATGTTTTGTTTTCCCCTTGCCTCAAGATGTGTGGCTTGCACACATACTTCATCTAAGTTGCTTGGGTTAAACATAAGGATAGTATGCTGCAAATAGGAATGTAAACCTCCAATATATTTCAAGAGTGCGTCTTGTGAATTCAAGTTTACTCCCAACAATAAAGCCCTTTTCCTAAAATCTTGTGTATAATTTTGGGTTGTTTGGCCTTTAAGTTGCCTAAAATTCTGCCAACTCATAATGGATTTTTGCATATAGGCTAAAGGATAAAACTGTCTTTTAATGGAAGAAATGAATTCAACCCAAGAAATGGAAATTTTACCATGGATTTGCATTTCCTCTTATGTCTTTTCTTCCCACCAAATTAATACATCTCCTTCTGGCCTCAGTTAATCCAACTGGATCTTTATGTCGTCTTCTTGAAGGTTATGAATTTTGCAGTATATCTCCGATTGTCGAATCGAATTGTCCAAATTTTTTGCATTCACTCCTCCATTGTACATGGGAAGTTCGAATTTTATGTCAAATTTTAGTAATGGAGTTTTTCCTTTTGGGGTTTTTGAATGAGTATGGGTAGTGGTGGTAGTGGAAGATGATGCTATGTGATATGGTGAAGATGATGAGGATGGTGGAGATGGAGGTGGCTTTCCACCATTCCCTTTGGAATCCTTCTTCTCATCTTTTTTGTCCTTTGAACTTCCTTCTCCATGTGGAGGTTTAGAACTCTATCCAACCATTCTGGTGTTCCTCTCTTCATAGAGGACTTTAACCATCTCAATCAAAGTATAGAAAGCTTTCTTGAATTCTTCCTCTTTTGAAGAGGGACATTCATGCTCTCTTCAATCACTTTAGCCTCTTGTGTAATTTGTGCCTCTTTTATCTCAACTGATGGAGATGGAACTTGAGGTGATTCAGGTGCTACCTTGAGTGGTCCTTTGTGTTAGAGTTAGTCTTTGCAGCCTTCCACCATCGATCAAACATGCTCTTACAAAGTGGTCTTGGGGTGTCGAAATCAAATTTTTGTCATTTCAGTGAGTCTTCAAGTAAAATTTGGTCACTAGGTATTAGGTCTAGGATTGTTTTCACTCCTTCCAAAGTTTTCCAAGTACTAGTCCATGTCACCATTCGACTAAGTGTACCATCATTCAAATAGTTGTCATCATTATTTCAGGTTCCAATGGGTCATTTTACACCTTGTTTATGCTTCAGTTGTGTTTAGGTAAGGCTCATTTCCCTCTCCTATGGTTTTGAAGGTAATTTTTCTTGGATAGTCAAATCATCAACAAAACATATCTTGATACTAATACACCTTCTCCTATCCTTAATACACCTTCTTAAAACACTTCCCATCACTGGTATCCCTCAAATTCATCATTTTCTCACAAACCCTAGCAAATTGCTACAGTTTGACACTTTTCTAGGTTAGGCCTGTGTTTTTCCCTTTTGGACCCCTTCCCCTCACTAAATCCTTGAAATTCCACTTTCCCCTACTTCCTAACATCCCTCTCTACTTCCCAAAATTCTCTCAAGAATTTAGAAGTCCCTCATCCCCTTCGTTTCCATTTATTTCTACAAATCCCCTGTTCCACACATCGGGATAGGTTTTATTCAAATGATGTTTCTGAGCAAGAAAATATGAATTTGACAAAAGTGAGAGACTTTTTTGTCCATCATAGACTCAAGAAGAAAAACCTCCTTAATTTTTTACATAGGTCTCATGGTTTGGGAGAAATGTTCAAATAATCATTTGCCACAGGATAGTTGCTGCCCTTTTGGAGTGACTTTGGGAAAATCAAGATTTCTCCTAGCTGGAATGTCCACAATACTTGCTTGATGAGTCAAATGATAACTAGACACAAAGAGATTTCCAATGAGCTATCATGAGCTCAATGTGGAGTTGAGGGAGACCTCCAAAAGTTGATTTCAATATTACTCTGCATTTTGGCAGCCTCATTCTGTACATTTTGACCAGTCTTGGAGATTGAGCTTTTGACAGAGCAAATGAACTCCAAATTGAAAAATTCAAGATGTTCTGGAAAGTAGAATCAAGAATCTTTCGAACAAGCTATCCCATTCCTAATTTGGACATCAGGAAGGCTGCCAAAAGGGACTTGAAAGTGGCGCTGCGTGTTTCCTCTTGGCGCTGAGCACTTCCTTCAGGCAATTTTTGTATCAGCCCCTTGGTTAAACGTGTAGTGCCTAGGGCACTACACACTTTTTTGGGGAATATTTTAGAGGAATTTCCACCACCATTAGATTCAAAAGACCATTTACACTCAAGAAACCCATGTTTCCAGATTTGAAAGTCAAAACTACTAGGTGGAAAAGGCAAAAAACCACCTAAAAATCATGTTTTTGCCTATTTTCTGAGCCAAGCACTGCATGTTTGAGAAGTCTTGGGATATTTAAGTTTTGGAGGGGAAAATCAAGCTCAATTTGGAAACTAGGGGAAATTTTGGAAACTAGATAGGATAAGCTTTCCAATGAACTATCTTGAGCTATATTTGGACACTAGGAAGACAATCAAAACTCACTTTGAAGATGGCGCTGCGTACTTCCTTCAAGCGCTACGCACTTGACAGGCAACCAAATTTTTCATTGTTTCTCTCCAGAAAATACCTTTCACTTGTGGGATTTTGATTTTTCATTGATGTAATTCATAATGATGATGTAATTAAAGTGTGTATTTGTTACCTAGGGTAGATACATCAGATGAATGGCCTAAGTGGCATGTAATGAATCAGTTTGCTTCATATTAGGGATGATTTAGTTTGACCACCCTAGTCTTTAATTATCAATTCAGTCTTTTGTGCAACTACTCCTCCTCTCATGGATTCGACCCCTGAGGCTAGGATTAGTTGTTTTGAGGCCTATATCATGTGGTTTCTCAGTCATTTTACTGGTTGGACTCAGTGTGGATGTCAGAGCTTGATTGCACACCTTTGTAAGCAGCTTGTCAGGAAATTAATAAGAATTGCAGTTATTTTTATGGGATCCCTGTGGTATGGAGTTCCAGTACAGTTTCTTCTTCTGTGATTATATGTTTATATGTTTTATGTATGCCATCAAGCATTTCATTGCTTCTAGTTGAATGTTTTCAAGTTTGATAGGTAGAATCCATTGCATCAGTGCTCTGCCTTGGGAAACCATTCACCATTTCATGCTTTCTGCAGTCCAGGAAGGATCCATGATTCTCACATGCCCTTCTTAGCTTCTCACTAGTCTAAAACATCTCACCCCATCAAGCCCAAGAGTGTTAAAGCCTCTTCCTACCTTGCCCCATAGAACACCCTGCATTTCTGACCTAATTTCCTAGACCTAAACTGCCCAACTCCTCTTGATCTGACAAAACCTCTACAAAATCCAATTAAAACTTTTGAGCTAATATACCTAGCCTAAAATCCTTTACTTGATCCAGTCATCTTAACTAATATCCTTACGGAGAGAGCCCTCTCCCGACCTAGTAGGGCTAGCTACTTGGCTAAGCTTGGTTTGTGGTTACCCTGGCATTGCCTCCCTTCAGCTTGAGGTCAATCTAGGTGCTAACACTTTGGGTGAGGATGGTGCTTTCTCAACCTTCTTCCTTCTTGTCCTAATCTAAGGACTAGCTATCAGTAGCTTCTCTTCTTCTCTCTGCAACTTCAACCTTGTAATCATAACAACAATTGCAACTATTAAACCCTTCATGCAAATCAAACAAGAAACCTTGTGCTCTGTACCGCTTGATCTGAAATTGATTGGTATTAAGGCTATGCTAGTATCATTTCCAGATATAAAATTTTCTTTGCTTTAGTTTGCTTATCCATAAAGAGTTTATCCATGAGCATGTGATTGTCAATTCATCTAACTTGGTGAAATTTAGTGTTTTGCATGAACTTAAAATCATGAATTTAAATGGCTAAACAACATCATATAAAAACATAGCAAGCACAAATAATAGAGCTAAATACACAAATTTTTGTTGAAAGAGTTCACCCCTCATGGGCTACATCTCCTTGGTCCAACTTCATAGTGTGGGCCTTTCTATTAGCTTCAATAGTGCTCAAATTGATTATACATGCATCCAATGCTTTTGGAACCTGTTCCAATGAGTTTAAAACATTCAAATATATCAGAAATGACTATTGTTTACTCAATTTGGTTACCAACTGCTCTGGAATGACCTCCAACACCTGGTGGCCCTCGGCTTAAAAAATATTCAAGTGACAAAAAACACTTGTAGATGACCTCTTCTACCTATGCAACCTACTCCGATGAGTTCCTATCATGCCAATTAGCCAAAAATGACTATTCATTTTTGAAATTTGGCTGAGAATTGCCTCAGTTATGGCAAAACCAATTTTTCCTACATTTCCCCCACCAAATCTGGAAGAACTGCCAGTTAAATTTCCAAAAACAGGAATTCTGCCATAGTTGGAGGCGTCGCCGAAACTGCCGCCAGATTAAACTCCAGTCAATTAATGTAAAACCGGTTTAATTATTCATTAGGCAAGATTAAGGACGCGCTTAGCGTTGGCCCCAGCCCTTGGTTCTAGCTCATGGTCACATGGGGTGGGCGCTGGTCCGCAGGGCTGGCTCCCGCCACCTCGCTGTCGGTCCTAACTATGTGGTTAAATATATAAACGTGGCTATGTTTTAACAAGCCATGCATTTTGTTCAACGGTAAGCCATTGTAATTGGGAGGGGGAGGTCATGGGTTTAAACCCACCCCCTCCACCCATCCCATAACATATATTTTGCCACCCGAAATTACCATAAAAACTTTAAATGCGCCATACAAATATTCGTTCATTGATTGTAATATAGTTCGGAAATTTTAATGTTTATAATATATGCAGATTTGAATTAAAATTTATATAATATATATATATATATATATATATATATATATATATATATTATATATATATATATATATATATATATATATTAAAATTATATA
The DNA here is from genome assembly GCA_000404065.3 of Pinus taeda. Classification (NCBI taxonomy): domain Eukaryota; kingdom Viridiplantae; phylum Streptophyta; class Pinopsida; order Pinales; family Pinaceae; genus Pinus; species Pinus taeda. The sequence goes on along the minus strand of APFE030008057.1, from coordinate 8,386 downwards.
TATAATATTTAAATAGCTAAAAAAAATTCAAATTCCACCTTAAAGCCAACTAGGCAATTTCACTTTCTCTGGATCAAATTGGCAAATTCGGAAGTGACACTTGTCACAACCCCATTGGGCGAAAACTGAAGAAGATTCCCTTTGCTGATTGGACTACCATGTCATCATTCTGTCCCATTCTGCAATTTTTTTAGCTGTTAGGAAAACAAACAACAAACCTTTTCTCCTTCATCTGGACTCTGTTTTCGATGAAACAAATTGCTTTGCGATCGTCTTGATGAGATGGACACAACCATATAGTTTTTGAACCAATATAAGAACTTTGAATTTTGAGCTAAATACTGAGCACCTAATCACTTCACCGTATTTTAATCATATGTACACTGTGACTTTGATGTCAACCCATCACAAGTAGGAAGATTCATAACAGACAACATTTAATTTAAGAAATATCATTATAATCAGCCCATATTTATTCGAATGTACACTGTATTTTATGGAATCAAATAAATATGCATCAATTTTAGAGACATACGTCACATTACAGTTCATTTCAAATTTATCGCTTTACATCATGCTAAGATCAAGAAGATACGTGTGTAAGGCTTTTTTAAAGGAATTAACCTTGATATTTAATGATTGGGTCCACAATGAGAATTTGTAGGTTACACTCCTGGGTGGAGGGTTTTTTTTAATTAATATAAAAAAGTGAGTACATCTTTCATAGTTATGCATCAACGAAACCTTCAGATCTTACAACTATTGTACTATCATAAACTTTATCACTGTGCTTTCTCCTTTTTACAATGTTTAGTTATGTCCTACATAAATTTTTCATAGATCAATTTTGATTAGATAAATGAGTCATTGTATTATAATAGGGGTGGTTTCATTGTATTAAGGTCAAAAGTAGTGGCTTTTGGAACTTTGGTGAATGAGACATTGTGTTAAATTTAAGGGTAGTGGTTTTGGAGATTATGGTTTTATATTAGGGCAATTTAATAGCTACCATAGTCTTAAACCATTAAAGAAAATTCTCATAAATACCCTTGCCTTTGATGACAGTTTTTGACATAAAAATACAACTATCATCCTGTCAACATTTTCGACCAACACATGCCTGTAGAGTTCTCATGGTTTGTGTGTTGTCAACCACAAAAAGCAGTACTCTCATGTAACATTTGATTCTTCTTCTGATTGCATTGCAATACGACAAATAGAAAGCATACACCTTAGACATAACAGGCCTAAAGATGGCCATGAAACAAAGTACATAACACATATAGAAAGTGAAAAAACAGAGCCATTGGAATCACACAACTTGGGGTTGATCAACAATGTGTCCTTTCTTTCTTTTCTTCTTTACTACTCTGGTCCAACCTTCTGGAGCTGTGGCTACCAGACCTACGTTAAGATTGTTTTGATAAACTAAGGAAGCATCCTTGTCAGAATATGAGGAGGTTGATTCATGGGTGCGCTTCATGGTACTTTTCAGAGAATTATTACTGAGTTCTTCTCTCTTAACTGACAAAACTTAAATCTTCTGACCTCCTTTACAAGGCTTGAGAATATCTGAATTATGGGTCTCGTCCAATGAGAGCATGTTGTCATCAGACTCATCATTTTCCTAATCTGAGGAAGATGAATCCTCCTCTTCTCGAGGAGGCGGGCTGCATGGCTTCCATGCTTTAGATACAAGATCCCATTTCACCAGTTTTTGAGAACAAGGATTTTGAAGATGACTTGTTTGATGGCACAATCAACACCAAAAAGCAATTATGAATTTCAAAGGAAAATAAGGAAAACTATTTTTTTTAATTGTATTTTCGACTTATTTTCTTACTGAGATGTATGGTCAATTGTTGGATGTCAATTTACATTTCGCATCCAACTAGTGGATACCAATTTACATTTTTCATCCAACTAGTATATAAAAACTCAAAAAATTTCAAAAAACATGTTTCTTTCATTGGGTGTGGAATATAATTCTACATCCAAAAAGTGTACACACTTAAAGTTTGAGTAAACCCATAAAGATATAAGTAAAAAATACAACTAAAAATGTAATTTTCTACTTCTCCTTCCAAAAATATTTATCTTTGGGTATACCATCTTCATCTTGAATCCTATCGGTTGTTTTAAAGATAATTTTGTTAGTATATTTTTCATTTTGAAGTCCACTTTTAACCTCAAAATTCTCCAAATATTAGCCTATGATTTCATACCCATGGGTTGCATATTAAATAGGATTGAGACACTCCATTTGGTTAACTTGGCTAGATTTGATTATGAATATTAGCATATCTATTGATTGAATTTTTCTAGACTTGGGTCTTCTAGGGTAGAAAATAGTGTTGTTGAGTCAAGAGGCTCATTCTATATCCCAGTATGACGTGTAAGGGTGTTTGTATATCATCAACGTTGAAATTTTGCTCATGTAGGCCAAAATAAAAATTAAAAAAAAATTCCTAAAAAATAAAAAGATTAATACTATACTAAAAATTTAATAAAATCGGCCCATAAATTTTTTTTTTTTTTTTTTTTTTTTTAAATCTAAAAAATTAAAAAAATTAAAAAACTACACAAACATTTAAATAATGTCTGCTCATAAAAACATTTGCACGTGAAGAAATTGGATCCCTCTTGATTCATGTTAGATCCGTATTTAAGATGGATCTATAATGGTTATAGGTATGTTATAATTTTTTATTTTTATTTTTTCACATATTTTTATTTTGCCTTGTGAATTTGTTGGTGCTTAAAAATATATTGTCTATGTTAAGAAAAAGTCTATGCCAAGTTGCTTACTGAAGATGTATGCAAATTATTTGATATAATGTTGATGGATAAAATGGAGTGTAGGAGGAGGTTGTGAGACTTTGTCAAGTAGTTTGGAAAGAAATGTTGGTAAAATAAGCAATGGACATGGTAAGTGCATTTTGCAATAACAAGAACAAAAGGTATTATTACAATGGAGTAGAAAATTTAATCCCATTTAAATGGGTATGTAAGGCTTTCTTATTCTAAAATCAAGTTTAAAGAGGAATATTAGGTTAACCTTGACTTGGTAAATGCAAGGTAAATGAGTCATTCTATGAAGGTCAACAATGGTGGTAGTTTTCATGATCAGGATTTCAGTATCCTTAGGTCAATACTAATAAATATCTTCATAAATTAATTTCAAAACTATTTTTTTGTCTCTTAACTTAATTCAGATAGACAATTTTTATTTTATTAGAAATATCTTCATCCTTATGTTCAATATAATATTTTCAAAATTAATATTATATTTTTTTGGTTTTCCACAATTTCTTTAGAGATTGTAGAGCTTTTTATTAATCAGTACAATGAATAAAATTCCACTTCCTATACAATTCAAGTTAGTGTTAACGTTCAGAATTGGGGCAATTTAGATTGGTAAATTAAGGTAGTTGGTTATTTGTAGTTTTCACAGTAGAGAATCCAATCCTACCCAAAAACAATAATAAGAAAATTTTGATTTTGGAAAGTTGGATTTGCATATATAAACAAATTGATTAAAAAACAACTCATATTTTAAAAAAAAGAGATATTGCAATCTCCATAAAAACATAAAAACAAAAAAAAGAAGAAGAGAGGGAGATATTGTACACCCATTCATTAGAAATTAAGGTTTTTGCATACGATGTATGTTAAACACACATGGGAGCAAGAACAATAGGAAAGATGAGTACAATTTTTATTAACAATTGATATACATTTATAGTACATGTGGTGACCGTTGGGATTCACATCCCAAGGTCTCTTGGACTCCTTTTGTCCATTCGGCTTCCACACTAACCCATTGAGGATTAGGTGTCCAACATTCCCCCGCTTAATCCGAAGGGAGGGTTATGTATGAGTCCAAGAAGAGAGCTGTAATACAAAATGAGCAAAAATGCATGGCAGCACTAGGCTGAATGTGCTCTCTGAAATGTTGGTATAAAGGGCGGTGGTTTAAGGATGGCCACCAACACTAGAATGCTTAGTGTAGTTCCCGGAACTCTTCCAAAACTGGCAAGAAGCTGGAGTCTTCTGCTAGAGGAAGTGCTCCTATTGTTTTGAAGAGGGAAACCTTCAACCATGAAAGGGAGGTCTCACCTCGTATAAAAGGGAGAAATTCAACCTGAAAAGGGAAGTCTCAACCTGTGATGGTTTAAGGATGATCAACGACTCTGGAATGCTTAATGCAATTCCTGGAACTCTTCCAAAATTGGAAAGAAGCTGGAGTCTTCTGCTAGAGGAAGTGTTCTCAATTTTGTTCCTGGAATTCTTCCGAAACTGGTAAGAAGCTGAAGTCTTCTGCTAGAGGAAGTGCTCCAGATTGCCAACTGAAGGCATGTTCACGGGCATCTTTGTCTCTGGCTACAATTCTAAAACTGGTGTGGCAGGTTGTGGCTCAGGCTCGCTTGATGTGGCTTTGAAGCTTGTAGATGACCATCATTTCCCCCCCTGTCAGATACAAGGTGAGATGATGGAGAAAACTCAACTGCAAGACTTTTCAATACTTTGGAACAAGTTCTGACATGTGTTTGGAATATCTTCTTGGTTGTTGATGCCCATTGCCAAGAAGCGATCCATCCTAGATGAATCTTTGTTCTTGCACGACGTTTGTTTCTGAAGCATCTGTGTGAAGAATGACTGGTTTTATGACAGTGCTTACATGGATGAAGATCAAAACAGTGATCTTTGAAATGGCCGACTCGGTCACAGTGTTGGCATTTTACAAACTGTTGTTGTTGTTGTTTTTGTTGTTGTGGAAGAGGGGCAGAGTCTGGAACAACTGACACTGAACTATCATGAGGAGCAGGTGATCTATCATGAATGAATCCAGCACTCTGAAACTGAATGGGCTTTGAGTAGTCTGGAATATGAAATGACAAGTCCTTGTCATATCCAAGACCAGTTCTGTGCTTGTTGTGGACAAGCTTTCCCAAGGTCTGATGATGGGCTTGGGAAGTGCACTGAGTTCTGCATCTGCATTACAACTGTGCTTTATTTGAATGATTGTAACATTATTGATTGCTTTTAGGGAGTCTGTTTCAATCTTTTGACAGAAACAGGTTCAGAATGATGACTCCCTTGTGTATTTCTTCCTGCTGTAGCTTTGTCTCAAGCTGCAAAAACTCTATCTTTTCTTGTGCATTTTGTATACATTTTTGAATTTCTGAGAGAGATCCTTTGCTGATTTTTAATGTGTCATCAACAGTAGATTGTATAAGAGTTTTCATGAACTCTAATACTTCACTGATTCTAGCCATTTTTCTTCAATGTCACTTAAAAACTGATCACGATTATTACTTAATGCAAAAAAGTAATATCCACGTACAGTACACAGCAATATCTTGTATAAATGTGCAACAAATGAATCAGGGAATCAATGCATATATATGTAGACAGAGACTATAATGAGTTTTAATACCACAACTGGGGCAACAACAACTGCAAACTTTCTTGGATCCTTCAAGTACTCCTTCACTTTCAAATAAGAAATGATGGCTATCAAAACTTCAATAATTATAACACTGTCATGGACAGGACTTGAATGCTCATATGCCTTGACTGGGGTATGAATCAGTGTTCTCTGATCTTGCCACTCTCTTGCTGTCTCATTTGTTACAGTAAGCTGAGAAAGCACTGAAATAAAAGCGGAAGTAGTGCTAGTGCTCAATTCAACAATCTTCATGCCATTTCCAAACTCAATACAATCTGGACTTCTAACTTGATGCAGAAGTAAAATCAAACACTACTCAATCCAATAATTCCATTCACAGATGGCTGGATTTTAATTCAAATAAAAGAATGTGCTTATGTTTTTCAATTAGCAAATTTACACCACTTCCCAATCAATTTCATGCATTTTGATATGAAATCTCACACTGCCACCATCATTTCAAATAACATTGAAACTCACCTTAATATTCAACAACCGGCACACTATTCAATGCATTCTACCCATCACTTCACATATGGGTTTTAATACCGGATTTCAAATAAACTTTCCATGAAACAAATGCGCCCATGTATTAAATCTCAATGTGGCAATTACATTGAAATATTATGTATCAAATGCTATCACTTCAACGCTTTAACTATACAATGCAGCATGCTGTAATTATACCAAAATGATTTAAATGATATAAAGAAACTGCGCATTGACATTATTCACCCAACGCTTCCACTGTGATTTATTTAAAACAACGTTCAAATTAATTTAAACAGCAGCTCCGTATGAAGTGCTTGTATGTCTACGGCTTGTCGAAGCGGCTCACCACGGACCACACCAAGTCCACCCGGGCGTTCACCCATGGCAACGACAGTTTGACAACCCTTTCCTTCTCATACGAATTCCATATCTTCCACGCAATGGACAGATTCCATATCCTTCACGCAGTGGACGAGCTTTTCAACATAGATAAAGAATCACTGAACAACTGTAAACAACCCTTTCCTTTTCAAATTAATATTATAGAAATTTCAGAGATTCACTTAGCCAAAATTAGTGTCCATGGAGCCAAAACCCACAGTTCATATTAACAGCAGCGTTAAATCCTCCAAAACATTCAACATAGAGCCACAATTTTCAATTTAATCGTGGAGTATTCAAACAATTTTAATATTATTGTATTATTCAGACCTCGAGCAAGGCAAAAGGAAAAGAATCAACTTGGAATGTGATACCAACAGCTGCGAAACTTTGGAATAGAACAACTGCAAAACTTTCGATTCGCCAGAGAGCGCTTCCGCAACGCCACAACAGCTGCACCACGCTTCTGCTTTGCCACAGAAGGTATTTGCGTATTACATTGTATGCATTCCGCAGACAACATGAGACCATCAACAATAGTTTGTGGACATACTTTCGCGTGAAAGTGAGGTGGGAGTCGTTGGTTCTGCTCGAAGGAACCTACAGCAAGCGGGAGATGCTGGGAATCCGCACTGACATAGTATGCAACAGGCGCAGTTACCAGGTCAGAGACGTTTATGTCAGAGACGTTTATGAATTAGTGAGAGAGCTGAACAGTCAGAGACGTTTTATGAATTAGTGAGAGAGTTGAACAGTCAGACAGGACAGAGTAATCAGGTGAAGGCAATTCATGCAATGGGGCAGCTAAATTCTAGCTGAGAAAATATTCATAAGTGATGGCAGAAACCATAAAACAAATGGTTCAAAGAAATTATGCAGGGCAGGAATACGCCTGCTCTGATACCATGTTAAACACACATGGGAGCAAGAACAATAGGAAAGATAAATCATGTGAGTACAATTTTTATTAACAATTGATATACATTTATAGTACATGTGGTGACCGTTCGGATTCACATCCCAAGGTCTCTTGGACTCCTTTTGTCCATTCGGCTTCCACACTAACCCATTGAGGATTAGGTGTCCAACAATGTATCTCCTGTTTTATGATTGATTATTCCTATGTGTTTTATATTTATTATTATAAATGACAATTTGATCATCTTGTATAATTGGAATTTTCTATAATAAAAAATTTCTTTTGTTTTTAAGATGTGAAGATTTAACAATGATAAGCTTACATTTAGCAACTATTGACTCATTGGCATGATATTAGGAACTTGCAACACATAATCGTATTTAAATATATAAATAAGTTCTTACTGCTTCGAAAATTATTTTTTATGGTAACTAAATTGAAATAAATTAATAAAATTTAGCAATTTTTTATTATTAACTTATTTTGTGAAATAAGTTAGATGATTTTGTTAATAAAATAATAATTTAAAATTTGTTAAAAATCAATTTATATTAAAAAAAATGTTTTTCAACGTAATTCCTAGGATAATTTTTTTTACATAAATTATTTTTGCATCTAAAATAAAATCTATTGTTTTAGGATCCCAATTGCTAATGTTTTTTTTTTTAAAACACATTAAATGGAAATATGTTTAGAGATCACAATGCTAAATGTTTTTTTTTTTTAAACACATAAATGGAATAATTGTTTAAAACTAAATATAAAAGAAGAAATGATTAGAAATAAATTTCAAGGTGGGTAGAGAGTTTAGTTGATTCTCGGAATGAAAGTAAAGACCCAAAAATAAAAGATGCCCCAAAAAAACCAAATAAAGTGAAGAATGGAATCTTGTCCCACAAATTATTTTTATTCTTGAATTGCAATCCATTTGGATTGGCTTCTAAAGATGTGCATTATAAGAGTAATAATATCGATGTCAACATTTGTCTCTATAGGAAGTTTCGCGGAATCGCAACGGCAAACAACACAACATTTAAGAAGACGACGTGGATATGTACGTAAAGTTTATGAAGTATGGAGCAATAAGTTGTTTAAATTTTACACATATAAAAAATTGTAATAAATAAAAATAATAATTTGTA
>APFE030008050.1:0-11810 GCA_000404065.3 Pinus taeda | reverse complement strand
ATAATCATGACCTTTCCTAGATTTAGGCAGTCCTCCAACAAAGTCCATGGAAACACTTTCCCAAGGATGAGAAGGAATTGGTAATGGAGTGTACAAGCCTAGTTTTCTATTGCTAGGCTTACTCTTAGCACACATAGTACACCCTCTTACATATCTAGAAACTATCTCGTTCATTTTTGGCCAATAACAATCTTTGCAGATGTGCAACTGTTTTACTTACCCTAAAGTGACCTGATATTAGAGAGGTGTGTGCTTCTAGAATTATCTTTACTCTTTCAGTTTGTGGAATGCATAGCTTCCCACAATGATATAGGAGTCGGTCCTTAATACGATACTCCAATTCTTCTATTCGTTTTCCTTGACTTAAAGTTGCATATACATCTTTAAAGTCTATATCTTGAGCATATTGTTCAATGTAGCTCTCATGTAACACAAAATTATGCTTAAGTATAGTAGATGCATTTATAATGGGTCTAGATAACATATTTGTAACTTTATTGTGTATGCCATTTTTATATCTGATGACTAGATGAAACTATTGTAGAAAACCCATCCATCTATAGTGTCTTGATTGCTGCAAATTAGTTTGGGAGTGTAGTTATTGAAGTGGTTGATGATCAGTATTTCTTTGCCCATTAATTAATGTTTCCACTTTTTCACACTTTGTACTAATGCATACAATTCTTTATCATATGTGGGATAGTTAACTATTGTAGAATTAAATGTCTCAGAATGATAACATATGCGTTTACTTGTGCTGTATCAACACTGCTCCCATGGCATAGTCATTGGCATCCATTTGGATCTCAAACAGACTCTAAAGATCTGGCAGTGCTAGTACTGGTGCTATACTAATCTTTTCTTTCAAGGTGTCGAAGGCTTTCTGTTGTTTGCCTCCCTATTGAAACACCTTGTTCAATCCTATTAAAGCATGTAAGGGAGCTGCAATTAAGGAAAAGTTAGAAATGAACTTTCTCCAATATTGTGCTACTCCTAAGAAGCTCCTAACTTCTGTAGCAGATTTGGGTTTAGGCCAGTTTACAATGACTGCCACCTCAGCGAGATTTATCTTCAATTCACCACCCCCTACTATATGTCCCAAATAATTCAAAGCTGTTTTGCCAAATTCACATTTTGAGAGTTTAACATAAAGTTTTTCTCCTTTCAAAACATCTAGTGTCTGCTTAACATGCTTTAAATGTTCTTCCCATGTTTGCTAAATATCAGAATGGCATCCAGATACATATTAAAATTTTTTTCAAGGAAGGTCTGAGTACATCATTTATTATTCTCATGAAAGTAGCAGGAGCATTAGTTAAGCCAAACGACATAACCAACTACTCATACAATCCCTGCTTTGTTTTGAAATCAGTCATCCATGCATCCTGTTCTACAACTCTGACTTGATGATATCCACTATGCAAATCTAACTTGGAAAAATAAAAAACTTCTTTCAATTGATCTAATAGATCATTTATGCGAGGAAGGGGATAACGATTTTTTATTGTTATCTTATTCAATGCTCGATAATCAATGCACATTCTCCATGAGCCATCTTTCTTTCTCACCAAAACGATTGGTGACCCACATGGTGATGTGCTAGGTCTGATGAACCCCTTCTTGAGCAACTCTTGCACCTGCTTCTTGATTTCTGCATTCTCTAAAGTGGACAACCAATATATTCCAATGTTAGACAATGGAGCATCTTGTTGCAAATTAATATCATGCACTATTTCCTTTTTGGGTGGTAGACCTTTAGGTTCTTGAAACAAGATATCATACTTTGAAACAAATTTTTCTAAGTCAATTTGTTGTTTAGCATCAAAACCCTCAAATACATTGGTTTTATCAGGTTTCTTTTCCCTTACAACCATCAGTAAAAATTGTTTGCATGAATTTATAATTCGTTTCATCTACCCTGAGTTTGTGAGAGTGTAGTTATTCTTGAGCTTATGAGCTCTTACAAAGCATTCGATTCCATCTTTAATGAGTAGATATTTGATCTCATCTCTATAGAAAATAGCTTTTCTGTCATACAAGTAAGGACTTCCTAAAACAATTCCACATATATCCAAAGGAATTATGTCTAACTCAACCTTATCTACCAATGCTAACCCAAAAGAAAGCTTGATTTTGCATTGTCTAGTCACTTGTAGTTGTGCTCTATCACTTAACCATCCAAATGGGTATGGTTTCTTGTGAGGTGTAGTCAGTAATCCCAACTTCTTTACAATTGCTTCAGAAATTAAATTTACTTGTGAGCCACTATCAAACAAAGTATCAATCTTTTGATGTTTGGAAATAACTCGAATATGGAAAAGCTCATGTCTTTTTCTCTCATTTTCTTCGTCAATAGTAGATTGTGCAAAATTACTAGTAGATGTTTCAGAATTCTTACCTTTTATACCTGTGGCTCAATGGTTGTTTCATCCCCTGATTTTGACCCCAAATCTTTCTGAATAGCTGCAACAGTCTTATTCTTCTTTCCCTCGAACTTCTTAGGTCTCAACTCCGAATGCAGAATCCAACAGTTCTCATCATCATGCCAATCCTTCTTACAGTGAGTGCATGAAGACTTGCTTTTCTATGTGGTGTTGGCCTTCCTTGCTTTCCATTTCTGTTTTCTTTTCTCTTTATTCTTGCTTGCAGTGGGTTGGGGTGATCCCCCAACTTTTGGGTTTCCATTCTTTCCTCTAGCTTCTAGGTGCGTAGCTTGAACAGATACCTCATCTATACTAGTGGGATTAAACATGAGGATAGTGTGCCCCATGTAGCTGTGTAGACCACCGATGTACTTCAACAGAGTCTCAGGTGAGTCTAATGAGATTCCCAAAATCAAAGCTCTCTTCCTAAATTCATGGGTGTAACCTTGTACACTTTGCCCTTTCAATTGTTGAAGATTTTGCCAGCTCATCATGGCTTGCTGCATGTAGGCGAGTGGATAGAACCACTTTTTGATTGTAGAAACAAATTCACTCCAGACAGAAAGAGTCTTACCATGTCTCTTCATATTAGCTTGGGTCCTGCCTTCCTACCAAACCAAGGCAGTGTCTCCTAGACGTAGGTTGGCCAGCTAAATCTTACTCTTGTCTGAATCAATACTCTACACTCTTCAATAAACATCAATTTGTCTAATCCAATTGTCTAGCTTTTCTACATTCAACTCTCCATCATATATTGGTAAATCAAATTTAACATCTAATTTAATCAAAGATGTCTTCTTTTTATGTTCAAGGCTATTAGGAGGTGTGAGAAAGTTTTCTTCTTCTCCCTTTGCCTTTTGAGTGGTCATGGAGGAGAGACTCTTCTTCTCCTTTATCTTGTTTGGAGCCTGATGAATCTTCATCTTTATGTTTTCTAAAGTCCTTATACATTTCCTCTACCATGGACCTTATGGCCAGGAAACTATCTATAAATTGAGGGTCTGGCCCCATAGAATCTTCCTCCGACATTGTCTTCTGAGGATAGACTCTTCCAATTTTAGGATTAGTTTTGACCAACTCTCATTCTCCTAATTTGAGCTTTGATCTAGTTAGCATTCAACAACTAAATCCATTGCAAGCTTGTCTAACCTTAACAACCTATAGGTTTGATACCACTTGATCTGAAATCACTTATGAATGATCTCAGTTAATTAATGTAGGTATTACAGACTCATGCGCTAGGATATGCCTATGTTATTTTAAGAAACGGATCGATAAGATTGCGAAATACTCAAGCATTGGAAAATAGTAAGAGAAACACAACAAGTAAATTCAACAAAAAAAACACATCAATTTAATAAGGAGTTCACCCAATCCTCCTGGGCTACGTCTCTTGGTCCAACTTTCAATGGTGGCCTTTTTTTATTGTGTCTTTAAGCAAAGTTTTTACAATGAGGAGCTCAATTTGAGTCTCCTGTAACAGATGATGCTCAGTAGGGTGGTACTTGGATTCCCCAAACCATTGGAGTACACAGACTCCCTCTTACCAAATCTCGACCTCAACTAGTCTTAATGGGATGAGTCCAATTTGGTATCAGTTCCCGAATGATATCCTCACAGGGATTTCTTGAACCTCTCAAGCTTTCTCGGTTCTATCTTCTCGATGCTGCCTTAGCTCTACATGTCAGCTCGACTTCTCTGTTCTCTGATTCTTGCTTCACTCTCTATTCTATCTCCTCTCTGTTCTCTGTCTATTCATGGCTTAAAACCAATTCATCCCTTGACTGTTTGCTTCCTCTTTCGGTTCTTCAGATCGCCTGCTTTTGCTTGCTAGAATTCCTTGCTTTTGTGTCATCGCTACTATGTAACGTTTCACAGAGAGGTGGTCACTTGTCTCCTTACGAATTGGGCACTAGCTTTCCCTCGAATGGTTGTTATTTCAGTTATTCTATGAAATGATTCATCCACCAGCTCAACAGTCATGTCGGACCCCACATTTCATATGTCTTAGCCTATTCTTCCATCGAATCTAGTCCTCCATTGGGTGGATTCTTCGCTGTTGATCTGAGGCCTCCAAATCCTACAGTCATCGCTTTTATCGCATGGGTGAGCTACTCGATCGTTACCCTGCGATGAGAGAAGTCTTCTCTCTCATCTGCTAGACACACGTCATTCAATGTATGTCATCGCATGGTCCTTGGCCAAACTCGCTTACCACTTAAAGTGCTTGCGATATCCCGCCAGTTTTGGGCGTGGGACCCGCCTTTTGACAGTTTGGGTATTTCCGCACAGTTTTCCCTATTTTTCACATGACGAGGTGTTGAGGCTTTTCCTTCTCTGAGTTTTTTTATCTTGGGATACGCGATTAGCGCTAATCGCGTATCAGAAACGGCCTCTATTTTCTGATCTGGACTCCCTATTTGCTAGTTTGTGCCACTACGCGGTCTCCATGGGCCAACGGTCAGCGCGCTTTGACCGAGGGTCCTCGTTGTTCCATGTTGGCTACAACTACTACTGTCCAGAGGTCCTTCCTGATAGCTTGTTGTTCACAAGATTTTCGAGTCTGACATAATTTGAAACAGTCATAGAAACTTTGATAATTTTCAAGGATCCAATTTAGATCATGAGGTCATGAGTTTTTGAACCTTCTGAGGTTCCAAGGAATTCCTTCTTCGTGTAGAGGCTCTACAATTATCTTTGTTGAGTTTGGCATTACTGCCAACTTTGGTTATGTGCCAAGGCTCCTCCAATCACATTTTAACTTTGCTTTCATGGCTTAAATCACCAAACTTTGACTAGGAATAACTCCTAATCCAAGAGGCCATTTGCAGACTTCCATTAACCCTTGGAAATCTCTTTTAGATCACTTTCAAGTAGAGAAGTTTGAATGTAGGATTTGAGCCCATTTTCTACCTTCAAAGTGGCATCAAACTCTCTGTTGTTCTTTGCAGCTTAGCCCTTCTTCTTGTGCCTAGAACTTGCTCTTCGGAGACATTTTGCAAAGTTCCACATACCATTGGATAGGTCTTTCCATGCACTCACCAACTATGCTATCTCCAAGAGTATTTGATCTAATCTCTTGAGGCATAAAATCCTCCAAATTCTGGGACTCCCAACCACCATAGTTATCATTTTATGGATTCTCCAATAAGCTTGCTACTATGATGATTCTCTACAAAGCACTACACCAACCATGGGACTCCCAACCGCCATAGTAATCATTTTAGGACTTCTCCAATAAACTTGCTACTATGGTGATTCTCTACTGGAGACTGCAAAAACTATAGGACTCCCCCTGAGATTGACACATCAAGCACATCAAACTAGCCCAATTACCATCACATCTAGGCTAGGGAACATCAAAGCCGACACCTATTGCCACAAACATCCACGCTAGTTTGGTTTACATCAATCCAATGCTCTTGCCAATAGTTAAACAATGCCAACTACCCAACATATCTCCCAACATGATTATTGACATCAATGCCAATAAACTTGCAGCCACTAGCCATCCAGACAATTCCAACTTTCCAACAGCTTCCCGCCTATAGTATCCACATCATCATGCCCCTCCCTCTCATTAGGATAAGGGGGATACCACCCTCCAAGTTTACAACTTGAATGGAAAACTATCTTTTCTAGTGATGAAAATATTTTCTATCTCACGATCTCCGTTACTGCCCCACTTACCACAACATTCCACCCCACAAAGAGATCATGAAATGATGTGAATCTAGATGTTAGGAAATGAGAAAACTTCTTGTTAAGTGCTTGTTGAAACTAAAACTTCTTAGTCTATTACTATATCATTATGTTATATAAACAATGAGGTTTGCCAACTCTCATGCATAGAGGTCATAACTCCCTACTCACAGGAATTATGCTCAATTTGTCCCAAGGGGACATTAAACCAAAAATGTCGATTGTAATTCTTAGGTCATCTGGACATTTAAACAAAGGTTGGTCAAGAATTTATGCAGGCTTGTAAAAGGAAACATACACACACAACCAACTCATGGCCCAATAATACACTGTGATATTCACTACAACAATATAGTTTTTGTTGACGTTTCAATGCAATTACATTGTTTCTTTTGCTATTCCACGAGTGGATATGTAATAACAAACAAGCATATAAATCCATGGAAACTCGTGATAAACATTCTCAGCATATTCATCAACAAATCTTAGTCACAAAGATTCATTGTTAAGTCATAAAGCTTAGGCCATGAATCCCATCCACCAAAATGTGACATATGGACTTTTAGACACTAAACAAGTCATGGAATTACTAAGAGTGTAACAACTAAACAAGAATCATCATGCCCCCCATATCATGAGAATAAATTTGCATAGATTTCATCAAAATACATGGGAAATCACACATTCCTCACCAACAATACATGCTATGTTTTCAACATAATTAAACATTCACATCATATTAATATGCACTATAACATTAGTAAACAACTTATCTGATGAAGTGAATGGATAACAATTGAGAGTGAGACTTCAAACAATGTAAACTTTGAAACAGAAATTGATACGATTACTCATTTTTTTGAGGTAGCAAAAAAATCAACCAATTTTGAAAAGTGTTGATGCATAATAAATTATATATATATATATATATATAATATATATATATATATATATATATTTTGTGAAGATTTTTGACACTTTAAATTTTCTTATGTATCAAGTATGAACATTTTTTTTTAAATGTGAGTGATTTTCATGTTAATTTTGAAAAGTGTTGATATGGCATCAAACCCTTTCTTTAGAGGACTTATTTTTGACACTTTAAATTTTCTAATGTATTAATAGTGAATTTTTTTGAATGTTGATTATTTAACTATTTTTCAAATTCTCTTATTCCTCTTCATGTTTTTCATCCTTAGATATTTGGTTTTTAAGAGTTTTCGATTTTTTGTTTTTTTGTTTTTCTTTGCACCGTTTTTTATGATAAAAACTTTAATTTTTTTGCAAAGTTTAAAAAAAAATAATTAAAATATATTTTGAGTTATGATTATTTTTATTATATATATTATATATATATATATATTATATATATTTATTATTTATGTTAATTAATATTTCAATACACAAAAAATAATTGTCACCAAAAATTAATAATTTGAAAAACTCGATAGAAAATACACATTTTGTATATAGATATAATTAAAAAAATATGTATTTTATGACATTTTCGCTAAAAACCCACTTTAAATAAAAGAAATATTAAAGATTTGAATAAAAGAAAAGGAGAAATAACAAATTTTATGAATTTTATATAAAAAAACGACGACATTTGAGAATTAAAAATTTAAAGAAAGATGTATTTTATGTAAAAGAAAAAATAAAAGTAAAATTTTAACATAGAATTTAAAAAAACAATAAAAATCTTACATATAAAAAATTTAAAAATAAAAACTAAAGTTAAGTTTATAAAAACCATTAAAATAAAATTAGCATTGAAAAAAAAAATTGTAATAAAAAACAAGTGTTTTTTTTTTTTTTTTTATAAATATAGACTTTTTTGAAAAAAACAATAAAAACATTTAGAATAAAAGAAATCATATAAATGTGAAAAAATAAATTATATATAAAAAATAACAAATATAGACATTCTATTATATATAATATTTATAATATATATATATATATAATATATAAAGAATAAAAAGGCTTTTTTGGGTTCTTGGTGAGCTCAACGCGGTTCTAGGAATCGAATGAGGGGCTCATTTGATTCTTGGAATCAGATTGAGCCCGCCTAGGGGCCTGGGGGGTGCGCAGCTTCGCCCGCCCAGGGGCATGCCCCCCAGGCCATTGGGTGGGCAGAGCTGCGTGCAACTCCACCCACCCAGGGCCACACCCCACTGGGCCCCTAGGCGGGCAGAGTTGCGTGCAATTGCACCCACCTAGGGCTGCGCTCCTTGGAGCCCGTGGGCGGGGCTCCATCCGATTCCTGGAATCAGATTGAGCCTCGTCTAGGGGTCCACAGGGGGTGGGGGGTGCAACGACCCTAGGTGGACGACCCTTGAGCCCCTGGGTGAGCTTAATCTGATTCTGAAAATCAGATTGAGCCTCCCCAAGGGCCCAAAGAGGACAATTTTTTAATTATAATAATTACCATATATATATATTTTATTAATATGGTTTTTATTATTTTTAATAATTTTTTGTTTATTATTTTTTTAAAATGTTTTTTCAATGATTTTTTTATTTTATTTTAACTTGTATATATTTTTTAAAATGTTTTTTTTTTTATTTTTGTTTGTTTATTTTTTCTTGAATTGTCCATGATGCATTTTTTATTTTTTTATTTTTTTTTATTCATTTTTTATTTTTTTTCATCATTTTTTTGAAAATATGTTTTTTGGTTATTATTATTTTTTTATTATTATTTATTTTTTTAATCTTATCTTTTATAGGTTACTTTGTTTTTTTTTTAACATTTTTATGATTGTTTTTGTTTTCTTAGGTAATTTTTTTTGTTTTTTTTTTTTATTTATGTTCGTTTTTTTTTTTTTTTTTTTTTTTTTTTTGGGTCATTTTATGTTTTTTTAATACACTTTATTTACTTTTGTTTTTTTAAATTTTTTTGTTTTCTTTAATTGTTTTAATTTTTAATTTTTAAATTTATGTTTAATATTTTTCGGAGTCATGATAAAATCTTTTACACCATTATTTCAAAATGTTGAAAATTTATCCTTAAAAAAAGATGTTATTTCAACATCAACACATCAACACTTTTTGTTTTCAGGGTGCTTTTTGCACAAAAAATTGGTTTTCACTTCCATTTTTAGAACATGTTGAAAATTTACCCTAGAAAAAAAGTGTTATTCCAACGTCAACACTTTTCATTTTCGAGTTTATTTTTCATGTTTTTGGGGGATTTTTTTGCTAGAGTTCTCGTTTTGAGTTTAAGGTTCCCGTTTCAAAGTTTACGTTGTTTTCAACTCTCCACCCAACCATATGATAAATGCACTACTATTCTTTTTTGCGGTCAACCACCCCCAAGTTAGATTTAGGGTCTGAGGAGGTAATTGCTCAAGAGTTCTCAACTAGTCGACAAATGCTAAGAGACAAAGTACATTTCCTAGGTGATTTCTCAATAGACCTCAGTTGTAACACCACAATAAATCTCCACCAATATATAAAACAACCAAAAGGGTTCAGGCTAGGTACAAAGAATCTCGGTTCAGTTCTAGGGAAGGGATATATATATGGATAAGGGGAGTTTCATCAGTTGGATTAACTATTGTAGGGGTGAAGAGCACTCATCTAGGTAGTCTATTAGTGGGTGCTAGCACCAATGATGTCATCCCCAACACCACACGTAATGTTTATCAGTCCCAACTAATACCTGTGTATCTCAACTTAAAAGTTTCTTCTCAACCCAACAATTTCTCAGTGGTTTATTAGTCCTGAGGCAAGCCATTGCTCTAGTGTTTATCAATGAGTAAGCCTAAGTGGGTTTAGTAGCTCAATTAGCACTGAAGTATCACCATTCTGCTAAACTATCCCTAGCATGCAACACAGGCGCACACACGACCTCTGTAAAATTATACACACACTCAACTCAAGCCTTAATGGAAGCTCAAGGAATCTATCCCATGAGCATGGAACATAGGTTCTTAGAGAAATCAATCCTTCAAGGAAGACCACAACCACTTCCAGAATCCACTCCACTTCCCTCTTCTCCTCCCACTCAATCTAGGAATGTGCATTAATACAAAATATCCCTTGCCTCTTCTCCTCCCACTCAGTCTAAGGATGTGCATCAATTGCGATTCTCCCTCCCTCAGGTCTCTTCGTTGAGACTTTTCTCCTCCAACTTACTCTTACACGTTGACCCTATCAACACAGTCGACGAGGGAAAGCTTGTAGATTCGTCCTCTCCTCAGGAGGCCCATTTCCTCCATCAATTGTCTATATGGACCATCAAACCAATGGGGATTCAAATGATAAAATAAATGCAAGGATTTGGGTTTACAAGAAACTCCTCCTCCTCAGTCCTCTAAATCCTTGTCCACTTCCTCATCTAGCAAATGTGTTTACAATTGTATAGAATTTTCTACAAATCCAGCTCTGATACCATATAGAAAATCTGATGGTAGGTTAACCTAATAATATAATATAAATCAAAGCAAAATACTATAACCTACTTCTACTATCAATTTGCAGAAGATTAAAGATCGAGCTAAACAATATAACTAGAAGAAGAAGAATCAATCACACAATACACATGAAAATACTTTGGTGAAAGCCTCAACTAAAAACCCCACTCTATTGCATTATCATACATGGTGGAAATACATAGGAATCATGGAAAGCCTTAGCTCTCACAGCTAGCCAGCTCTCAATACAATCCTCATAGATGCTCACAGGCAATCTTGGCTTCTCTCCTGCCTTCCTCTCTACCCTCCAAGCTCCTATTTCCTTGCAATGTTCCTTGTCGATGATCTTCACCTCACCAAGTGGAAAACCTCTTATACCTAGTGGATGATCTCACACAAAACTGCACAATCTTCAAGGATTAAATCCTTGACTGCATGCATGAGTTTTCTCCATGAGAAAGCACATGCGACTAATAGTACACTTCCCTTGACTTTAATCTCAACTGGGTCTTTCTTAGAATAGACATGCATGATTTTTTGATAAGGGAATCTTCAGTTAATAGGAGTAGCACTAGTTGAGTGCATGCATGCATCAACTGACTGTTAACTCACCATTAGTTCCTCAAACAATTTTGAATTAGTTTAACTGGACTTAACTCAGTAAACTGAGTTAACTAATTACAACTCAAATATAAGTCAATCTTATCTCCTTAATTTAAGGGATAACTCTTGCATGACTTCAGAAAGACTTCTAACTTGAATTTCTCCAACTAATTAATTAAAAATAAATAAATTAAGTATTTCCAAGTAGCTGTTAAGGCTAAATTTGATTTTAATTCACAATTTAATTCAAGGACAAATTAAATTGGAATATTCTTGTTGCCATATTTCAACACTCCCTATCAACATGAAAGGGATTATCTGCCTCCCCGATCTTGTCTCTATGGAACTCGAATTTACACTTTGACAATGCCTTTGTCAAAATGTCAGCATCTTGCTCCTCTGTTGAAATATACTGCAGCAACATGATCCTCCTCGCTACATAGTCTCTGAGATGATGATACCGGATGTCGATGTGCTTGGACCTATCATGAAATATTGGATTCTTAGAGAGTTCGATACAACTCTGATTATCACAATAGATCACAGTTGGATCCATCCTCTGATCAAACAAACCAACTAGGATTTTCTGCATCCAGACGGCCTCACATGTTGCCTGACTTGCAGCCATGTATTCTGCCTCCGCCGAGCTGAGTGCAACCGA